>VMDO01019945.1:0-38584 GCA_007922755.1 Pedetes capensis
GATCATTTAAAGACTAGTAGAAATAAAATTAATTATTAGAAATATACATTTAATTAATTGGGCTAGAATGGATTAGATATTGTTTGAAGTAGGATGTTTTAGGAGTTTTTTTTCCAAGATGACTTTACAAACTCCAATATGTCTTCTCAGTTTTACTTCTGACTCTATGGATATGATTTTACTTAAAGAAAGATTTAAGTACAATAATTTTATCTCATTTATTCTTCTGATAAAATACATTAATAACCACTTATTAAAATAAGAAACAAAAATGATCATTAGAAAAGATAATCTTTCCACATGATTTTTTAAATTACTTACACAGTTTTTTTTTTTTTTTTTTGGTGGTACTAGGTATTAAACCACGGCCTTGCACTTGTATGCTTTGCAAGTACTGTACCACTGAGATGCATCCCCAGCCCTTTCTTTTTTTCTTTCTTTTTTTTTTTTATCCTTTTGAGACAGGGTCTTGCTAAATTACACAGACTGCTTCTGGTCTCAAACTCGCAATCCTCTTGCCTCTGCCTCCCAAGTTGCTGGGATTATAGGCGTGTATCATAGCACCCGGCTCCATAGGTTTTAATGGCAGCAGAATATGCCATTTTTATGAACAGAGCATGATTTTTAACTTATTTGTGTAAGAGACATATGTTTTCTTACTCCTTTTCATGTTTCCTGAAACTAGTTTTCACTTCTGATCAAAGAGTGACTGGGCCTGGGGACTACAAATAAACAAGGCAAAGAGAAGGGTAAGGCTGGCTCTCTGAGCCTGGCAAACCAACAGATTAGAGAGCAAGATGAGAACAGGAGTGAAACTTGATTTCATTGTACAGACTGGCATAGAGGATGGAATATCAAGGTGAAAGAATAAAGCAGAGTAATTTAAAGTCTTGGAAATTCCACTTTTGGCTTTTGCCCCATTTAGCTTTGGGAGTTGGGACACCTGAGTGAGATTAAGTGATGATTATACGTGGGATGTTCTATTTACTACCAAATAAATGAATGAAACCCAGGAATAAGAAACTTACCCAGAAGAAGTAGAAATACACTTTGATAGTATATTATTCATCATCAAATTACATGTTGTATTCTACCTTGGAAAACAATGAGAAAGCACAAGCTCACAATATAGTCTTTCCTTAAATTTATTCATGTGTCTATTTACAGAGGCAAAAAGAACATTGCAAGCTTATAGCTTTGGGTTTGGTTTCTGCTGGTGTAGAGTATGCAAACAGAGAGCTTGTTTGTACATTTAAATAACTTGATTCAATATATTATGCTATTAGAATGTGATATAATCAAGTTAATTAATGTCTATCTTTAAGAAGAACTTAGCTATGTATAGACACATGAGTTGTAATTATATAAATAAAAGCTGGTGCTTAGATTACAGGACACATTGAAGATCTATCTCTGCTACTATTCACTTATTAGATACTATAGAACATGGGCAAAATATTTAAGGAGCCACAACTTGCTTCCCAAATAATATTAATTCACCTGACAGATATCTGTGAATATCTACATGATTACATAATGTAAATCACTGTATCATTGACATGCTTATGGTTTTTAAATATAGTACTTTATAGTTCAAATCTGTTTGAAGATGATAGTATTGGCAAATTGGATGAATATTCATTCTCTTAGGTTTATTTTTTTTAGGGGGTACTGGGTGATTGAATGCAGGGCCTTTGCTAGTGTTCTAACACTGAGCTACACACCCAGTCTGTTGTTAAAAATGATTTTACCTTGAAACAGGGTCCTCCTATGTTATACAAGCTGCCTCTGGCCTTGAACTCACAATCTTCCTGTCTCTGCCTCCCAAGTTCCTTTGATTACAGGCCTGTGCCACTGCACCCAGCTGTTTGTTTTTTGAAACCAGGCCTCCCTCTGTATCCCTGAAACACAGGCCTGAAACTCACTATGTATCCCTGAGTAGCCTCAAACTCAGGCTTCTGAGCTTTAGGGTTACAGGTGTGTGCCACCTTGCCTGGCTTAGGTTCTTAGGTTCTTAAACAAAATTGAGTCCAGAATGCCATTGAGAATTCTTTTAACCTTATGAAAAATTTCAGAAAAATGAGCATAGGCACAAATACAAAACATAGATACTGTTTATCTATATGTAGAACTTCAAGACAAGAATATCTGTTATGAAAGACTTTTGTTTTCCACTGTGCTACATCAGGTACCAGGATCTGTCATTTTCTTTTTTTATTTAATCATACATATTTTATTTTATAAAGGAAATCCAATGGATAGATGGAAGAATTATGAACTAAATGAATCAAACCCATACAGTATAAAAACTATTCGCAACTTGGTGAACATTTTTAGGCAAAAATGTGTGCATGTATGTGTACACATAAAGTTCATAACCCAGTAATATCTTTTAAAATATCTCTAAAGTTTTGCTCTTTTAACCTTTTATATGTAGTTATACCTTATAACCTTAGACCTTCTGATATTCAGAAAGCTCATGTGGCATAAACACCACAAATACTCATGCTTATTTTTTAAATGAGACAATCTAATATTAAAAAGGGTTGTGAGAAAACAAAGGGGCTTTCTGAGCAGTAATATTTAATATTAAATATCAAATCAACTACACTGCTTGGTTTAAAGTTGAGAAAGGAGTGCGTCAGGGCTGTATCATTTCACCATATTTCTCCAATTTCTAAACTGAACAAATAATCTAAGAAGCTGGACTTTATGAAGAAGTACATAGCATCAGGTTTGGAAGAAGGCTCATTAACAACTTGCATTGTGCAACTGCCACAACTCTGCTTGAAGAGAGTGAAGAGAATTTGAAACATTTACTGATGAAGATCAAAGAACATAGTCTGCAGTATGGATTGAGACTCAATATCAACTAAACAAAAATCCTTACAACTGAGTCAGTATGCAACTTCACAATAAATGGAGAAAAGGTTGAGTTTGTCCAAGATTTTGCTTTACTTAGTTCTACAATCAACCCTTGTGGAAGCAGAAGTCAAGAAATCAGAAGATGCATTGCTTTGGGGAAAGCTGTGGCAAAAGATCTCTTGAAAATATTGAAAAGTAAAAATGTCACATTGAAGAAAAAGGTATGCCTGACTCATACCATGGTATTTTTCAGTCACATCATATGGTTGTGAAAGCTGGACATTGAACAAGGGAGACAGGAGAAGAAATGATGGCTTTGAATTATGGTGCTTGAGATGACTATTGAATATACCATGGACTGCAAAAAGAATTGGCAGATCTGTCCTAGAAATACAAGCAGTGTGCTCCCTAGAAGCAAGGATGGCTAGAGTTCTTCTTTTGTGTTTTGGACATGTAGTCAGGAGGGACCAATCCCTGGAGAGGGACATCATGTTTTGAAGAGTGGCAGGTCTATGAAAAAAGAAAAGCCCTCAACTAGGTGGATAGAAACAGTGTCTGCAACAATTAGCTTAAACATAAATAAGACCACATGCCTGGTACAGAATCTGGGAGTGTTTGGTTCTGTTGTACATAGGGTCGCTATGAATTGGGCTCAACTTGATGGCACCTAACAATAACAACAACTCTTTTTTCATTTTATCTTCATGTTTCTGATGATCTATGCTATAAGTGGAATTCACATTTATTAACCTGAAAATGCAAGTTTATTTTCTAAAAATATGATTTAACTAGAAACACAACTATATTTAAATTAAATAGTAGAAGAAAACTGAAGAGATTTTTGAAAATGCATTAGGCCTTACAAGTTTGCTTTTGCTTTCTTAAATAATGGATTTTCCTGTCATTTTAGGGAATTATGTTTAATTAGTAAGATATAAAATGGCATTTTGTGACTTTGAAAAGATTCTTTTCTGTTTATTTTATATTCGTGTTGCTAAAAGATCCTATGTAACTTTATTTGGTAGTTTTATTGCAAAAAATATTTGTTTAAAATTGAGTTAAATTTGTGTTGTGTAAACATTTAAGATACAGGATTTTACTTCTATTTTGGTTTGTTTCACAAAGTAACAATTGGTGTATAAATTAAGAATAAGACAAAACATAGCCCTACAGCAAACTAAACTCAAATTCAGTCAACAAAGCTCTTTATGTTATCTAGCTATATTTAAATTTGCAAAAGAAAGCTCCTATACATTTATAAACACACAATCTCTTTAATATTGTTTCACATATGTAAAGGTCTTTTAATTATGTGCACTTCTTAAAAATTAATTCTGATATTTGAAGGTTGGGGGATGAAAGAGTTAAAAATAAAAGGTATAAGAAGCAAATATCAACACAAGTTAATATAACATGAAATACCAAGATAAATCATTTTTCTGATGAATTTGATTATGGGGAATAAATCAGAACCATTCAAGATCCCAAAATTGTGTTGTGCAGGATTTATAGCAGGCATATCCAACCTATGGCCACGGGCTACCTGTGGCTCAGACAGCTAGTAATGTGGCTGCACAAAATCTTTTAACATCATGTGTTTTTTTATTTTCTTCATGACCCTATGCATAGTTCAAATTTTGCAATTCTAAAGTGATACTATGTATGTTTACACAATGACACCTAATGCTTCTTTATAACATACTGGGATGGCACCATGGTATCATATTCTATCAGTCAAATAAATGCAAGCATGTCACAATTGTTAATACGAGTCAGGTTAGTACCATCACCCATCATCCAGTCAGTAGAGTGTAACTGGACTGAATTCAAAGTGATTCACAGCTGTTCAAAGCCACTGAAGGGTACATCAGAGATTACATGAGTTTTTGGCAACTTGGCAAGTACATAGCAATTGCTGGTAATAGTTTTGAAAATTTAATTCATTCCACTTTTACTATCACAAAACTTACTTGAGAATGAAGAATTAGAACAAACTCCGCTGAAGCAGACATTGATAGATTAGTTTTAGAAAAACAAGGTCAAATGTCCCACTGGTTTTATATTCTTCTCATTTCTCTAAACTTTATAATAACCAATATATTAAAAAGAAGTCTTATTATGTCCATACACTAATTATATTCAATTTATGTGTGGCCCAAGACAATTCATCTTTACTCAGTGTGGCCCAAGAAAGCCAAAATTTGGACATCCTTGGTTTAGAGGATCAGCCAGAGATGTGGGTAGAGTTTACACCTAGAAAATGGGGCTTTTCCTCTATTCCTTTCGAGATTTCTTCCTTTTCTTTCTACTTAGTATGGTGCCATTGAACTTTTGTCTTTTTTTTTTTTTTCTGTAACACCACGTAATCCCTCTCTGTGCCGCATGGCACCAACTGGTCCTTATCCTCAGCTGAATTGCCATACAAAAGGGGACTTTATTTGATGTTGTCCTTTTTATCCAGATGTCACCCACATTCCAGGTGCTTTTCTAATTTGGTTACTCTCTCATACCTTCAAGTAGTTGTTGCAATATTTTGTCTGGTGTTTATATTTGTTATCTCTAGAGAGATTGGTACACTAGAAGTCCCATCACCACTGCAAGTAGAACCTCAATTTAAATAACTTAACATTCCATTTAATATTGAATGAAATCAAACAGATAAATATTCTCTTCCATATTTGCCAAACATTCATAAGAAATTATTTTTGTTTGTAGTGATTCACAAGATTTCAATCCAGTTTTCCTATTAGCCATTTATCATTAGCTAAAAGACAAAGAACAAAGGGAAATTATTTTGCATGGATGTCAAAAGAAAATGATATGGAACAGTTTTCATAGCAGATTGCTAAAATTTAGATAAGGACGAAACACATGTGTACATATATATTAAGCATAGGGGAATAAATATGATATATATACAATGTTATGGTTCCAAGAATGTCTCAGCTGAATGAATATATTAGAACTTGAACTTCATGAGAATTTTAAAAAATAAATACAATTTTCATGCATAAGGAATATCATTTTTAGGGAACAAAGTGAATATTTGGTGATTTTTCCTCAAAATAACTTCAGAAGTTGTATGGATCAACATTTCATTCTAACTCATCATATTTTGTTAAAAAATAAAAAATATTTTACACATATGCACCTTAAGAAAAAAAATAACTTGCCAGCACTTTTTAATGTTGTCAGCAACAACCATCAGTCTCAGGTATCCTATTTTACTGAAGGTCAGCTTCATGCAGTTGAATGAGAAAGTGGTTGTTTATTGTTTTTGCCTGAGGGAACTTCATTCAGCTGAACAAATGTGACTTTAACAGTGTGAGATCATTTACTAAGAAGAGCCCATTTATTATAAAATATAAGAAAATGAGTTTTATTCTATGATTTATTCAGTATATTTGAAAACACTTAATTTAAAAAAAATTTTATATATGATTACCATCCATAATTGAAGACAAATAGGTAAAGTGTGGAGATTAGAGAGACTGTGTTTGAGTGCTAATTTATATGAGGTCAGTGGATGCGTAAAAAGGATGGAAAAAGGATAAGAGGGCCACAATGAAGTCATTCTTTGTGTCTGTTCCTTAAGAAAGGTAGGTCACCTAATTTCTCTGCCAAAAAGGAGAATCACTATATATCACGTATCATTCTCTAATAAAGATCCTTAATTCATACTAGCATATTGGCATGGTAAAGATGTGGTAAAGATGATTGGGTTAAGAAACCTTTTTAATTGTGATTCATCTGGTGTTTCCTAAACAGATCTGATGCCAATCTCATTTTTTACACATGAAGGGATAATCTAGTTTGAGTTCTCTAGTCTAGGGCTGGGGTTTAGCTCAGTTGGCAGAGTGCAGCTCTGCACTCCTAGAGGACCTGGGTTCAACCCCAGCACCACAAAAATGGGAGAAGGCCATGGTCACCCACTCCTGAAGAAATCCCAAAACAATCAGTCATTGAAAACTCTGTGAAGGATGGTATGAGTTGGATTCGACTCAATGGGCACTATGATACCTGACACCTTGGATGATTAGGTATATAAATGAGAACAGGAGCCTACGCCATAAACTTGAAGAGCCAAAACTTTGAATAAAAGAGCTCCTTTAATTTGAAAGTTTCTAAGTATTTGAGCTACGAAAATTCCATTTAGGTATCCCAAAGAAAAGGAAGTATTCAAATTAAATCATCCTAGATTTGATAATGTTAATAAGGAAAACAGTATTCTAAATATTGATCTCTGCCTTGCTCATTCTCTGTGTGGGTATATGTGAATAAGTAAAAAAGAGAAATCATTACTTAAGGATAATCTGTGAATTAATTTGTAATGAATTAACAAGTGAGATTATGGAATGGATATTGGTGTATATGGATGTCTAATATTAACTGTGTATATATGTGCTTTTAGAAGTTTTGTTTAGAATTTTATAAATAAACTAGCAGTTTATTTTAAGAAACATCATATGGAGACTGTCCTTTTCATCCTTATTGCTATAAAAGGGTTAACCTACTTAGGCATTCCTACCTCTGCAAATAAAAAAAAAAAAATTGACCCTAATACCCTAATATCAAAGAAGATGAGGATATCAGACTCAGTGGATTATCTGAGAAATCTAAAGACACGTTTTTCTAACGATTCTTTTAGTGATATTGGCTCCCTCATCATAATGTTGTTACATGAAGCATTATTATTATCCATTATTCTTTTTCCTACCTGCTTATCCCAGCAAGTATCCAAAAGGTCTCAGCTTTTATACCAGCTCTTATGTAAGGTATTTATCACCCACACCAATTAAGTGAAGTGGTCATTTTATATTGCTTCCTTTGTTGTTGTTTTTAGGTGCCATCAAGTTGGTGTCTGACTCATAGCAACCCTATGTACAACAGATGAAACACTACTGTCTTGCTTCTCTGCTGTTACTGGGGTTTTCAACAGCTTATTTGTGGGGGAGAGTGGGTTGCTGGGTCCTTTCCCCAAGCTTCCAGCATCTGGTGTTCCCAGGTAGTCTCCCATCCAAGTACTAACCAGGCCAGACCCTGCTCAGCTTCCAAGATCTGACAGGATCAGATGCCACAGTGGTATAGTGGCAGGTATTGCTTCCTTAGCATACTCTTTTTTGTTCAGGTGTGTAAAAGCTGTTTATTCACATATTCTGACATTACTCTGTCATTCTTTTGGTTTAGAGTCTTGACACATCATTTTGATGTAGCTTATATGTAGACAGTGTCCAGCACATAGCTGTGCTCCATACATTTGGGAGCTTGTTATTTGTTATTGTTTACAAAACCTTACTCTGTTGTTGTTATTTTGTTAGATGCCATCAAGTCAGGTCCAATTCATAGTGACTCTCATAGGGTTTTCAATGGCTGACTGTTCCAGGATTGTTTTGGGAGTGGATTGCTAGGTCCTTCTCCCATTTTTGTGGTGCTAGGGATTGAACCCAGGGCCCCAGAGACCTCAGAACAGTACTCTGCTAACTGAGCTATACCACAGCCCTGCTTTAGTCCAAGTCTATGTTGTAAGACTTTCAGATCCTTCTTTCTAGATATACTTCTCCAACTGTTCCAGAAGAGGACATTAACAATCTTGGCCTCCTGTTTAAAAAGAAGAGTCATAGAATGAGTAATATGAGCAATCGTGGAACTGATATGAGAAGTATACAAATGAGTTTTCTTGGGCTACTGTAACAAACTGCTACAGATTGAGTAGACTAAACAATAGACATTTATTTGCTGATGGTTCTGGTGGCTGAGCATTTTAAGATCAAGGGGCCCAAACATTTGGTTTCTAGTGAGAGCCCTTTTCTTGGTTTATAGCCACTATGTCCTTCTGTACTCACATGAGCCCTCTGTTGTTGTTGTTCAGTGCCATCCAGTCAGGTTGGACTCATAGTGACCCTATGTATAGCAGAACAAAACACTTCCTGAATCTGTTCCAGGCACATGATCTTATTAAGGTTTAAGTCCATTGTAGTAGACATTGTTAATCTGTATAGTGGAGGGTTTTCCTTTTTTCATTGACCTGCCAGTCTCCCAAACGTGATGTCTTTCTCTAGGGAGAGTCAGACACAGTCTAGTCATCCTTGCTTCCAAGGAGTACTCTGGTCACCCTTCTTGTAGGATCTGTTGGTTATTTTGGCAGTCCACAGTATATTCAGTGTTCATCTCTAGCACCATAATTCAAAAGCATAATTTCTCCTCCTGTCTCCCTTGTTCAATGTCAGGCTTTCACACCCATATGGTGGGACTGAAAATACCATAGCATGAGTCAGGTGCACCGTCATCTTCAATGTGACATCTTTACTTTTCAATAAGCTCCAGTGTTCACTGATTTATTTGTTTTTCTTTGTTGTTCTTTTTTTGAGACAGGTCCTTGATATGTAGTGCTGTCTGGCCTTGATCTCATGACCCTCCTGCTTTCACCTTCCAAATGTCAGGATTACAGGTGTGTGCAATCATGCTTGGATTACTGGTGTTTCTCCTCATGAGGACACTAGCCTTATCAGAGCAAATCCACATTTTTATGATGTAATTTAATCTGAATAACTTTCTTAGATGGTCAATCTCTAAATATAGTCCCACCGAAGGTTTCAGAATTCAACACAGACTTTAATAATTTTGTGGGATGTTCTCACTCATATGTGGGAGCTGAATCAAACTTATAAGAAGGAAAAATCCTATTCAAAGGTCAGATCAAAATAAAAGGGGGAAAAAAAGCTAAGAATGGTGTCAATATAAATGGTCTAGAAAATACATGCAATTGTTCTAACAAGATAAAAACAAAGATCACTACAGGAAAAGTTTCTATCTTAGACAGAACTGGAACCCAAGGACATATAGAAAAATATTACCAAGTAAAAGATAGAGAAGCCTTAGATGGGGAGGGTGGTGGGGAGAAGCCTATGGGAGGGTAAGGGGGAACCTATATGAATAATGTACAACAAAATGCATATATGAAAATGTCACAATGAAAAGCATGTCAGAATTAATCACATTAAGGTGTACATTAAAAATTTCCAATAAAAATAATAATTTTGTGGGGAAGAGATACTTACTTCATAACAAATGGATATCATTTTGGATGTTTTCTACACATAAGGGATTATTTAATTTTTACTTAGTACATATTATTCAGAATTATAAATGACCTTACTTCTCTGATTTTTTGTATAATTTTGGTACATATTTGATTTGAGAAATGTGTCTGGTAGTAGCTATTTGTTTTTTAAATTTTCTCTAAGATGTCATATTTTCTTAAGAAAATAAATTCACTGGGTATTATTCTCAATCATTTGAACAAAATCTGCTTACTGGTACACAGCAGTCAGGAGCAGCCAGCTGTCACTTCACAAGCAATTATACATACCCACCATGTTCTCCACTTGTGGAAACTGGCACTACTGAAAAATTGAAATGAATGAGAAACATCCATGCCCATGGCTCATGTGCAGATATCATCAATCTCTTTCTCAGATTCTTTTTTCTCTCTCATATTCATATATAGTCATTTAAAGAAATGTTATATACATTCTCTGTATTGCTTAATTTTTTTCTTATTGCAATTTTCTTCAGGGATTTACAGTACCCAAAGAGATTTAGTGTGATGATGTTACTATAGCATAATGTGCAATGACATTCATGTATGGAAATATCACAATTAACACTATAATTTGTACACTAAAATATTACCAATTAAAAGTCATAAAAAAGGGAGTTTGGCAGAGTGGCACATGCCTATAATCCCAGTGACTCAGGAGGCAGAGGCAGGAAGATTGCAAGTTTGAGACCAGAGATAGTCTGCATAATTTAGCAATACTCTGTCTCAAAAAGTAACAAAACAAAACAAACAAACATATATATATATATATATATATATATCATATATATATAACATAATATATATAACATATATATAACATATATATATCATATATATAACATAATATATATAACATATATATATAACATATATATAACATATATATAACATATATATAACATAATATATATAACATATATATATATATTAAAAAAGGGAAAAAAGAGTGAACTGATTTTCCAATGCAAGTTCTTGACTTTTTTGTGACAATTTGACTTATAATATGTTCTACAAGGCTTTTAAAGAATAATGATTGATGTGTACTCCTGACAGAATAAAACCTGTTTCCATGTGACACCATGAAGAAAGAGTCAGGATAAGATTCTATTTCAAAGAGACAAGACTGAAAAAGGACAGAAATCACAAAGGAGGTGATAAAACAATTTCAAAGCACAGAGAACTGAAGGGCTATTCATTGAGAAGGAGTTAGCAGGACATTTTTCCAGCCATGGCTCTCTGGTATGGGAGGAAAAAACAAAAGCTTCATGCAAAAGGTAAGCCAGATGATCCTGATGAATAGACTGGCAGTCTCATAGAACAAGCCTACAGTCCTTGCAACCCTTCAATCCAGTTGACAGATTTAGTGATACAGTGGCTCTTCCTGACTGAAGTGTCAGCACTGAAGAAGAAATCCATTTTGCCATAGTCCATGTCTTTGAGGGTTATGACTGTGTGCCATCTTGAAAGGAAACCTATTATATGAGATTGAGCTACTGCATGGGACTGAAAATAAGAAATAATCATGGATCCGGGAACCTACAGGCAACCAGCCACAAACTCAGGGTAGGATCTGGCTGTGATAGGCAGTTTTAGAGAGGGAGAAGGTGATATGTTGACATACTAAGAAGTTCAGGCAGCAGGAGGCTGAGGCAAGGTAGATGGTAACCCCACCCAATAGGAGGAGGAGTCTACTCCATCTTCTGAGGGGAAAGGTAGAAATTGACAATCCCTAGCCAAGGTCAGCAGGCATTTCTACTTCTGGAGCCAGCTATCTGCTAGGACCATTCACTGCCTGTAAGATTTAGAAATCTGAAACTCAGTGATGGCAGAGTCCTTGATCTCTACAGCCTCCTACCATCCTCAGAGAGTTCAAAGTTAGGCAGAATATGAAAACACTGAGACAGGTCCTCCAGTACAGATCTCAGTGCCCTATTTTGCCGCTCCTCCAGAGTACTCTGGAGATACTCCTTGGCATAGGCATTAGCCATCCCAGGGGTACAAACTGGAGAGTCTCTGGCACATATTAGAAGCTACCTAGCCTACAAATTGCAATATTAAGTGAGGCCAGAAGAGGCTCCAGGTATACAAAGAAGAGAAGTTCCTGTACTGATGGCAGACCAACCATATCGTTGATGTCTATCATTGACTAGTCCAGGCTCAGTACTTAAATAAATGATAGAAAAGACAAGATATTACAACTGACCACCACCTCCACCTGGCAGACTTCCACTATTAGAGGATACAGGAATAAGCTGCTCCAGTACGGTCTCATTTTTTCTTTTTTCTTTTTTTTAAATTTTCTTTTTCTGTTTTTAATGCACTTTTTCTTTTTCTTCTTTTGCCACCTCTGTTTCTTTCTTTTCCTATTTACTATAACTAGTATTATTTTTACTTTTTTTGTAAAGAAATCTCTTGGCCTTTCTATTTTTATTTCTCTTCTTATGTTTATCTAATTTTGTTCATACACTTTTTCTTTATTGTGCAATGATTTTTTTTATTTTTTGCTATCTCTTCTCCCTCTTCTCAATATTCTTCTTTTTCTTATTACTTTCTTTTATTTAACTGTGCTGCTTCTTTCTTTTTCCCCTTTCCCTGCCCACTTCTTTTATTTCAGATAATATTTTTACTTATACCCTAAATAAATTTTAATGTAATATTTATTCTGTAATATTGTTGCTATTTTCTGTTCCATGGTCATTGGTGGAATGGTAGTTGACTTTAATTGAGTTTAAGTGTATTTATATATCTGGTTTAATCTGACATTGTACTTGGTATAGCAGTTTGTCTTTTACTCTCTGAATGGTACTGGGGATTGAGTGCTCAAGAGGATGATGCTCACTGAGAAGATCCCCAACTAAAATTGAAAGAAATATACATACCAACAGATGTACAATCACAAAATAAAAACATAGGGAACATGAAAGAGCAAGGCAACATATCTCCTCCAAAATACCATAACTCTTTAATGAATGGATGAATCCAAAGATACTGAAATGGTTGAGATGGGGACAATGAATTCAAAAATCTAAAATGATCAATGACTTCAAAGAGGATAACAACATGGAGATGAATGAAGTAAGAAAATCAACTCAGGACCTAGATAAGAAAATCACCAATATAGAAGACAAAACCACACACCTACAGCCACCTGATTCTTGGCAGAAGTGCTTAAAAATACGTTGGAGAAAAGACTGCCTACTCAACAAATGGTGTTGAAAAAACTATATCAACATGCAGAAGAATGAAATTAGATCCCTCTCTCTCACCCTGTACAAAACTCAATTCAAAATAGGTCAAAGAACTTAAGTAAAACCTAAAACATTGAAAATCCTAGAGGAAAACATAGGCAAAACACTTCAAGGGGAGCCTGGTGTGGTGGCACACTCCTGTAATCCCAGCAATTTAGGAGGCAGAGGCAGGAGGATTGCAAGTTCGAGACTAGAGGCAGTCTGCATAATTTACTGAGACACTGTCTCAAAAAGTATTAAAAAATGGGCTGAGGGTGCAGCTCAGTGGCACAGCACTTGCAAAGCATGCAAGTGTGAGGCCCTGGGTTCAACACCCAATACTGCAAAAACAAAACAAAACAAAACAAAAACCCTTCAAGGTAGAGTCATAGTAAAAATGTCCTAAAAATGACTCCAACAGCCCAGGAAATTGTGATAAGAATTGACAAATGGGGTTGCATTAAATTAAAAAGCACAGAAAAGGAAACAAATAATAGAACAGACAAGAAGCCTAGAGGATGGCAGAAAATCTTGCCAACTCTACATCTGACCAAGGATTAATATCTAGAATATACAAAGAACTCAAAAAATTAAACATCAAAACCCAGTAGTACAATTAATAAATGGGCAAATAAATTGAATAGTTCTCAAAAGAAGTTCAAATGGTCAATAGGTATATGGAAAAAATATTCATCATCTTTAGCTATCAAGGAAATGCAAATCTAAGTGACATTAAGATTCCATTTTACCCCAGTCAAAATAACAAATATCAACAAAACAAACAACAAATGCTGGCAAAGATGTAGAGAAAAAGGAATATTTATACATTGCTGGTGGGAATGTAGATTAGTACAGACAATATGGAAATAAGTGTAGCCATTTTTCAGAAAATTAAATATAGAACTACCATGTGATCAAGATATACTACTGCAAATACACGCAAAGGACTCAAAGTCAACATACCATAGAGACACTTGCACTTCCATGTTTATTGTAGCATAGTTCACAATAGCCAAAATGTGGAATCAGCCAAGATATGCATCAAAAGATGAATAAATATATATAATGGAATTTTATTCAGCTATAAAGAAGAATGAAATTATGTCATTTTCGGTAAATAAGTAGAACAGGAGAACAGGGATCATCTTTTCTTTTTTTTCTGTTTTTCTTTTTTTTTTTTTTTTTGGCTGTACTGGGGATTGAACCCAGGGCTGCGTGCTTGCATGTTCTGTAAGTACTGGACCACTGAACTGCACCCTCAGCCCAATTTTTTACTTCGTTGAGACAGGGTCTCACTAAGTTAAGCAGACTGGCTCTGGTCTTGAACTTGTGAAGGGATCATCACATTAAGCAAGTGAGCCAGACTCAGAAAGAGAAATATTACATGTCCTCTCTGATATGCAGAAGCTAGACTAGAAAACAAAATGTGTGTGCATGTGTGTGTGTAATCTGCAAAAAAAAAAAGGGGGGGAGGGGGAATTTCTGGAGCAGGGAGGAAAAATTTGGAGGAGGTAGAAACAAGGGGGCTTAACAGGGTGAGTAAGAGCAAAGTACACAATAGATGGTACTTTGGAAATGCCATTCTGAAACCCATTACCTTATACACTAAGTAGAACTTTTGAAAAAAGGATAATGTTCAGTAACAGGTGAATGTTTAAATATGGTAACAGCAACTAAAGTTTATGAAATGGTCTACATTGAATAAGTAGCAATAAATGCTACTTAATGTTCTCTTCCTGTAAATGCAAATGAAATTGAATGATTAGATAGTTGGAGGAAATATTAAAACAAGTAGAAAATTTCAACTAGTTAATATTGAAACAGTTTTTTCTCTTTTTTCTTTTTTGCAGTACTGGGGTTGAACACAGGGCCTCATGCTTGCATGCTTTGCAAGTGCTATACCACTGAACTACATCCCCAGCCCTTTTTTTTTTTTTCTTTACTTTTTGAGACAGGGTCTCACTAAATCATGCAGACTGCTTCTAGTCTAGAATTTGTGATCCTCCTACCTCTGTCTCCCGAATTGCTGGGATTACAGGTGTGCACCACTGCACCCAGCTAAAACAGTTTTAAAACTAAGCCTCCTTATTAATAAAACAAGCACCGAGACTGAATCTTTTCAATGCCTATAAGCACTGTGGTGCTAAAAAAAATCCATTCTTTGTTAAGTGTTTACTTTCATATGCTTTAAGAACTACTCTCATTCTAACATATACATCATATCTAGGTTGATATGTGTGAATGTAACTGAAAATATTATCTTAGATCACTGGGACATTGAAAAAATTGAAAAAATAATTGACATTATATTAGATAACAAAAATTAGCATTTTAGCAATAAATTGATATTACAAAAAATTCTGAAATTTGATGAACCCATATTATCTCTGAATTGGGGTGTATCCTATGTTTTAGATATTTGTGCCAATTTAGTTTTGTATAATTTGATTAGGACATAAATAATAAGATTATTTACTTTAGCAAGTATGGCATCTGATTTTTTAAAATGTTAGATAAATCAACCAAGGAATAAATATTATTTCAAAGCATTGTAATGAGATCTTACATTTTACAAATTATACACCACTCACTATCAAGTAATTGATAAAATGAAAGAGACTTTGGGATTGATCCAGAACAGGCTAAAACAAATTTATTTGTTTACTTTTTGCAGCAGTAGGGGATTAGAATCGAGGGCCTCATATATGCTAGGCAAGTTCCATATCACTGAATTGCAACCCCAGCCACCTGATTTTAAAATTACTTTTTCTTTGAGACAAGGTCTTACTAAGTTGTGTAGACTGCTCTGGACTTGAAGTTGTGATCTCCTGCCTAATCCTTCTAAATCAGTGGGATTATAAACATGTGCCACAGTGCCAGGCCCAAAAGAGGTTTTGTGAGAATTTGAAATGCAGACTGAGGAAACAGATCTTGCTCAATGTTACTGATGTGACTTACACCACTCTCTACACCTAAAACGTTGAGTGTAGATTGATCTGTATAGCACATTGGCTTTAGAATGAAAAAATCTGGGTTCCAGGCTCAATTCTTTCATTGATGGACTTATTATTTTTTTCTCATTTAAATAGAGCGTGATAATGCTTTTTCTATCTATACACCTCACATGGCTTTTAAGAGGAAACTATGTAAAGTTCCAGCAGGATATTCAAAAATATAAAGTTTCACTAGAAGAGTAGTAAAAGAGCACAGGTATTAGAAACTTTGAAATCATTTCTGTTTCTAAACTACAAACTAAGATGAAATTTGACTTTGACTTTCCCAAACCAATCTTAACACATTTTTAACAGCTATTGCATGGATTGTTCTAAAAATAAATACTGATAATGCCCATAGGATTGTTTTTTTAAACAACACAAATTATACTTTTTCCACATTTCATAATTCTCACATAATTATGAAGAAAAGATTGGGGAGTTATCTTATTTTGCTAAAAGTTTTTTCTTCTTCTGTAGTCATTTTAAATAGGAATTTTACTCATGAAATGTTTCTTTTACTTTGGATAACAGTCTTATTTTTCTAAGGAAAAGGCACAATATCATCTCAAAAACACAGAAGCATAATGAATATAACTATGAGCAATTACTAGGTGTTGGTATAAAGCTCATTTTCAGGTGTGCCACATCAGCAAATGGACGTCCCTGGGGCTTTACTCCATTCTTGTCATTAAGGTCAACTCTACTTTGAGGGGACAACTCTAGTTATCCTTTTGAGTTCCTTCCAACCTGAGGGGCTCAATTTCCAGCAAAGAATCTGACAGTGTTTCTCTGCTATTCATAGGATTTTCAATAGCAAATTGTTTGGGGAGTGGCTTGCAATGTGCTTCTCCCAAGTCTGTCTTAGTCTTGTAGCTCCACTGAAACCTATCTATTATGGGTGACCCTGATGATATCTGAGATACCAGTGGTATAGTTTTAAACATCACAACAACACACAAGGTTTTCCAGTATGACAACTGGACAAAGAACAATTGTAAACATCCAATAATAATTAACACATGAAATGTACATAGTATGAATGTAGGAAAATTAGAAATCATCAAAAGGGAAATGGAGTACATAAACATCAACATTTTAGGCATCAGTGACCTGTAATGGACTGATATGGGCCATTTTGAATCAGATAATCATATGGCCTACTATAATAGGAATGACAACTTAAAGAGAAATGTGGTGGCATTCATCATCAAAAAACATTTCAAGATCTGTCCTGATGTACAATGATGTCAGTGAAAGAATAATATCCGTATGCCTACAAGGAAAGCCAGTTAATATGAGTATTATTCAAATTGCACACCCACCATTAATGTCACAAAGGTAGAAAGGGAAGATTTTTACCGGGTTCTCAAGTCTGAAATTGATTGAACATGCAAGCAGGATCCACTGATAATTATTGGTGATAGGGATGCAAAAGTTGGAAACAAAGAAGAAGGCTCAGGCTCAGTAGTTGGAAAATATAGCCTTGGTGAAAGAAATGATGCTAGAGATGGCATGATATAGAATTTTGTCAGAACAACCAACTTTTCATTGCAAACACATTTTTTTTTCATGAACATAAATGGTCAGGCATGCACATGAAATTCACTAGATGGGACATATAGGAACCAAGTTGACTACATTTTTGGAAAGAGATGGAGGAAAACATCAATATCAAAAGTCATAATGAGACCAGGTGCTGATTATGGATCACAGCATGTACTGCTCATATGGAGGTTCAAAGTGATAATAAAGAAAATTAGAACTAGTGTATGAGAGCCATGGTATGCCTTTGAATATATCCCACCTGAGTCCAGAAACCCTCTCAAAAACAGATTTGATGCATTAGACACTAATGATTGAACACCAGAGGAGTTGTGGCATGACATCAAAGACCTCATTCATGAGGAAAGCAAAAAGTTATTAAAAATAAAGGGAAGAAAGTAAACACCAAATTACACATCAAAAGAGACTTTGAAACTTTCTCTTAAATGTTGAGGAGCTAAAGTAAAAGGAAGACATGACAAAGTTAAAGAAGTAAACAGAAGATTTCGAAGGGTAGATCAAGAATACAAAATCAAATATTATGATGACATGTGCAAAGTGTTGGAGACAGAAAACCAAAAAGGAAGAACACACTCTGTTTTTCTAATGCCTACATATTTGAAGAAAAAATTCAAGCCTCAAATGGCAATAGTGAAGTATTCTACAGGGAAAATATTAAATGATGAAGTAAACATCAAAAGAAGAGAGAAGGGACACAGAGAATCATTATACCAAAAAGGGTTGGTGGGTGACCAAGCATTTCAGAAAGTTGTATATAATCAGGAACCAATGGTACTGAAGGACGAAGTGGAAGCTATCTTGAAGGAATTGGTGAAACACATAGCTCCAGGAATTGAAGGAATCCCAATTGAGATGTTTCAACAAACTGATGCAGCAAAAGTAAAAGAAATTGTTCCTGAAAACACTTTTTATTATGGCATTAATCAATTCTGCCTTTATGACCTAAACCTTTCCTTTCAGCTCTATCACTTTGTTTCACATATTTTGTAGCTCTGGTCTTTAGTGCATATATATTTATAATTGTTATATTTTCTTGTTGATCTTTTTATCATTATATCTCTATCTCCTGAAGTTTTCTTTGTTCTGAAGTCTATTTTGTTCAATACTAATCTATTCACTCATACCTTTTCTATGTTTATATTATATACTTTCTCTTGCTTTGTTTTCAATCTGCCTACAGTGTTATATTTTAAAATAGGTTTATATAGATAGCACACCATTGGGCCATATTTTGAAAATCTATCTGCCAATGTATATTTTTAAAATGTATATATTTTAAAGCTATTTTAGTTTAATGTGATTATCAATTTTTATGACCTAAATATGACATTTTACTTATTTTTCCATTGGCTCTCTTTTTTATTCTTCTATTTTTGTCTTCCTATGAATTATATGAATACTTTTACCATTCCATTTTTAATTATTGAAACACATTTGAACATTATTTTAATAATATCTTTATAAATAGTTACACATATGTTCAGGTAATTACATATATGTACATATTTTTTTCCAGCATAGGGGATTAATCCTATAGCCTTGCACTACATGAATTCTCTAGCACTGAACGACATTCCTAGACCCCTTTAAAAAATTATTTTGAGACAGGGTCTTACTAAGTTTTGCAGGTTCCCTCTGGCCTTGAACTCATGGTACATCTGCTAGAGCCTACTGACTTGCTGGGATTACAGTGATATGTGTATACTTTGATATGAGCAGTAGTCAGTTTTGGATGCTATTCTGTTTCTTCTTTCCCTATTTAATTATATATCATGAACAATATTCCTTATAAGTCAATATTAATATCGTCTTATTTTTTCTTAATTTTTAACATTTATTGCTTAACCATATCTGAATTTGGTTATATGATCTCCAACCAGTTAATTCTTAGACAGTTCAAAATGTCTGCTTTTATAAATAATACTGCAAAGAACATCCCTGTGTGAATTTGATACTTTGAATTTAATGCTTTTTTTCCAATTCTTAAAAAAATATTCATTCAATTTTAATTTATTTTAGTTAAATTATTGTGGTTAACTACTTTTATTGGAATCTTAGTTATTTTTATTTCATCATTTTCATTGCCTTTTTATTTTATGTTGCCTGGGGTTTAGCTCAGTTGGTAGAGCACTGTTCTGTGAGCTCAGAGGCACTGGGTTCAATCACTAACACTGCAAAAATGAGAGAAGGACTTGGCAGCCCACTCCTGAAACATTCCCCAAACAATCAACCATTGAAAACCCTATGAATAGCAGAGAAGCGTTGACATATCGCCAGGCATAGCAGAGCATTAGGGACTCTTTTAATGTTTTGTCTGTTGTAGATACGGTTGGATGAGTTGGATGCTACTCCAAGCCATCTGACAGCAACAGCAACATTTATTTTATATATCATTTCTTCATTTATGTCCTTTTAGATCTTCTTATGTATTACCATTATTAACCATATTTATTTTCTTTTATTGTCTTATGCTAATAATTTTACAAAAAGTGACATAGGGTAGGATGAAAACTTCAAAGATGCAAAGCATACAGAGCAAAATTGAAAGTTCTATTCAATTCTGCTCATTTCTACCAAAATGTCCATCTTTTCAGTCATCTACTTTTAATTCAGTGTGAATTTTCAGATAGTCTTCTATACTTAGCATATACCTATGGGAGAATACCAAATATAATTCAGAAATATGATAAAAACTGGTTCATGTATTAAATTATTTTAAAATTGTAGTAATTTGAAAGGTACATTACTTGCACAATAAATAGAAAGAGATAAAGTGAATAAATTCTAGAAATAGATCCAAACATATCCAAACTTAGTGCCTGATAAAAATAGAATATCATATCAGTGGGAAAAAGTGATCTATTCAATAGGTAGTGCTAAAGTAACTGGCTAATCACTTGGAAAAAACATATGAGTATATGTGCAAATGTAAGAATATACCTATAAAAGAATTATAAGAAATATTGAGGTGGGGAATAACTGTCAAAAAGTGAGATAAATACCTCTAATTAAGAGACACAAGATGTATTTTACTAAATAAAAAATATGCACCTCTTTCAAGCATATCCTATGTTAGTCCAGAGCCCTACAACAAACACATGCGAGGAAGACTAAAAAGAAAATTTGTTCCACTGTAGTGTGACAGAAACTAAAAAGATCACTTTTAGGGTAAAGAGTTATACATTTTTTTTTCCTGTTGCCTCCTTCCTTTATTTGTTATCTAAAAGAGAGTATGTTGACTAAAGAGCATGCCCTCTCATCTTCAGAGCCAGCAGAAAGTCCTCCTATGCACAAGCAAGGCAACAGTGTAAACATATATCACATTTGCAAAGACCTCTGTGCATCTGTTAGTCTAGCTCATCATTTATAAATATGAAGGGACAATCTAAGCCTAGTACTACCAAACCAAGGAACCAAATTGTGAATATTAAAGAATAAAATGGAAAACTAAATGGCTGAATTACAAGTATTTATTTTTGTTTTTACAAATATCACGTTAAAATAATTTACTAGTTTTTACTCAGAGATGTATAATTTAGAAAATATTGCATTGAGAAATAATAGGCTGCTGTGAATAATATTAGACATAATAATATTGTAATAACAATGTTATTATAAAGAAGCAATATAAGAACATTAACTGGGTACATAGAAATAACAGCATTGGTAAGATAAAAACAAATTCATAGAAAACTGAGAAAATATAGGCATCTAAGTAACACCTACAATTGCAAACCTGAAGGATATCAGAGACTAGGACTCTCTGTCACAGCTTGTCTTATTGGTTGTATAAAAAGCAACTCCAAACCCTTTCAAAATAAAAGTAAAATGAAGGATATATTCCAAAATATACAGCAAAAATGCCAAAAAGGAACATTTAATTAATAATTTCTCTGAGAGGACAAATCTGATAGGCTTGAAATTTGTTTAACAGGGGGAATAGAAGGACAGGATAAAAAAACAAAAACAATTACAAACATAATTAAAGACAATTTTTTCCCAAATTAAAAAAGAGCCCTGAATGTTAAGAGAGAATAATAAACAGATCCCACACATCCCCATGTAAAAATGAAAAATACTACAGATTCTCATAAGAAAAAATTTAATGAATCAAAAGTTATAAAATATCTGTTTTTTTTAATTCCCAATCATTACAATCTAGCTAACTGACAAAGAGAAATTCCCAGTACTGGACTTCTCACTGATAAGAATCCAATGGAGAGTTTTGATTGGAGACTAATGGAGCAGTAATCTTAAATTTATGAGTTGACATGAGTTTGAATCTATAGTCCTCTTCCCAACTAAACACTTATTCAAATATAAGGGCAAATGATAAATGTTTTTGTTTGTTAAGATTGAAATAATTAGTTACCAACCTAATCTAGAAAAAATCACTTAAGCATGTTCTTCAGAGAAAATTAAATATATTAAAGATAAATTATTACTGATGCTCTTGAGATTATTGAGGCCCTGTATGGTAACATGTTGGATGTACAACATAATGGTGTGCTGATGTGCATCTCTTCTTAATGCCATGGTTAGTAGTGCATTTAGGTAGCTTGACATTAGACAATGCTAGAAAAGTGCACTTGATCTAATATTTTATTGTTTGCCTAGATTTAAGAAAGTGATAGAGAAGAATTGAATGGTGCAGATTAAAGTATGTCATGTCTAGTACTGAAACTGAAAGATGTTTTATTTTAAAGAATATAATTTGGATAAGGGAAAGAAATAGTTTAGCATTTCACAGATCAGATGTAGTAACATTTGTTAGGGAAAGGACTAGATGAAGATATAACTCCACTTGTTGAATTGTGTTTGAATTATAACTATGTGTTGTCTATTGATAAAAGACTTTAGTAACAATCCATGGAAACTATGTAAATATTAGTAGATTAGGAAGATTTTACAAAGAATATGTTGTATTTTACTATTTGTGTATCATGGAAATTTACATAAAAACCTATGTATTTAACACATACATATTTTCCCCAAGGAGGTAGTTGTTAAACAATCACTAGTATGTTTACTGGTTATGGGTGATTTTTCCTTTTTATAGTTTAGGTGTCTGATTTAAATATAAATTTGACTTTACAATCAAGAAACAAGGTATTGTATTGAAAGCACAAAACACTGGCACAATACTCAGCTTCCTATGTTGCATTAAATTTGTCCAATTGAAGAAGAAATAGCACTAGAATGTCACAGAGTAAAAGTGGTTGTTTTATGAGCTCCCAGGTTCAGAAAGAGAAAATGATATAGGAGCCATGGATAAAATGCAACAGGCCAGGTTTGTTTTGTACATAATCCTTTTTAATACCCATCACAAACCAACAAGGTAGGCATTTTTGAAATTTTAAAAATAGGTGGGCAGTGAGGTCAGAGTTTTGCTGGAAAAGTCCAGCTTTCAGGAAACTGAGTGAAATGATATTTACCTTATCCTTTACCTGACCTTAGCTAGGCACATTCAGAAATGCGGCTTTGACAGTATACTGAAATGGAATGACTCAGAGAGATTCAACCCTAAGATAGGGAACTATATAAGTGAGGGTTCCAGTATATTAAATTAAAATGAGCAGAGTCCTGGCAACTGACTCAAATGTTCATGAAAACCTGACCAGCCTGACCTCTCTCTACAGGAAACAACGTCAGTCATCAGACAGGTGCTTGCTAAATATGAAAAGAAAGTGAAGGTAGTGAATCGCATGATTCTAACGTTTAATAGCTTTATGCTTAAATAGCCTAATATGTCAATACCCAGATAGGATAAATGTGACATTGAACAAGATATCTAACTAATGTGGTTTTAGTTTGCAAGGTCTTGGTAAGGCTGCCTCTTTCATGGCTTTCACTATGACTATGTTGTGACTGATTTCTTCTTTCCGTAGTAATATTGATCCTTTCAATCTGGCTACCTTGGGCAGCCAGGAGCTATTGTGTTGATTTATAATTTGTCTCTCCAAAAGCAACCTGAACACAGTCACTTGAAAGTTTTTGTGTGTGTGTGTAGGAAGTATGCTGTTTTTCCCTACAAACTAAAGATGTAAACTTTTCCATTTACCCAGGTCCTTCTTAGGGGCTCCGAGAGAGTAGGCAGGGAAAGAGGGCCAGGGTGATGTTTGTATGCTTATGCATGTGTGGTTGTGGGTGCTGTGGTGACATAAAGTCACTGTGCTAGTTCTGGAAGTGTTTTTCTTTATTATTATTATTTTTTAAAGTATCAGTTTACTTGATGGCAGAGAAGTTGAAAACCATAAGGTCCAGAGAAAATGTAATGACTGGCTTCATAGATTTCTTTCTTTCTTTCTTTCTTTCTTTCTTTCTTTCTTTCTTTCTTTCTTTCTTTCTTTTTCATTCCTTCTTTCTTTCTTTCTTTCTTTCTTCCTTTCTTTCTTTCTTTCTTCCTTTCTTTCTTTCTTTTTTTTTTTTTTTTGTGGTACTGGGGGTTGAATCCAGGGCCTTGCGCTTGCATGCTTTGCAAGTGCTGGACCACTGAGCTGCACCTTCAGCCCATTTTCTTACTTTTTGAGACAGGGTCTTGCTAATTTATGTAGACTGCCTCTGGTCTCGAACTTGCAATCCTCCTGCCTCCGCCTCCTGAGCCGCTGGGATTACAGGCGTGTGCCACCGTGCCTAGCTCAGCTTCATAGATTTCTATCACAGGGATGTTTGGCTTCATAAAATGATCTATTACATTTCAAACACACACTCACACACAAACAGATGTGCATTGTTAGGAATTACTATTTTAAAAATAATACAACAATGTATTTCTAGAGTGTATTCTTTTAGAAGAGAAAAAGAGGCTAACAGAGTATTCATAAACATAAAAATGACTCTAAATGTAATGCATACATTATATAATATTCTCCAGGCCAACTGAATTCTAATATATTTTTTAATTGCTGATATGAAGAAAATGTAACTTTAGCTATATCGAGCAGTTATTGTGAGTAACAAGCTCTCTAGAATCATGCAAAGCCCACCTCATTTCCACCAAGCACAATAATTATTTATATCTCATATTGGGGTTGGAGTTTAGCTCAGTTGGCAGAATGCTGCTCTGCACTCTCTGAGGCCTTTGGTTGGGTCCCCAGCACCTCAAAAACAGGAGATGGAAGTGGCAATCCATGCCCAAGGCAATCTTGAGATAATCATCCATTGAAAACCCTATAAGAATGTTTGACTCTATGGCACCTAACAACAACAGCAATAATATATGGTAATTACTCTTAGTGTACAAGATGAAGAATTAGTAAGAATTGTTGGTTCTATTATTTCACCCAGGAAAAGTTAGCATTGCTAAACTTGTTTAAAAGTGGAGATTATTTGGTAGTCATCTGAATTATCCTGATTGATTTGGAGTTAAAAATGTCACTGGATGATAACCACTAGGAGATTAAATGTAGCAAAATTATAGATGCCATGCATACTTTTTCTTTCAAAGTTGTTGCTGTAGTTAGGTGCTATTGAGCCCAGTCTGAGTCATAGTGATCCTATATACAACAGAATGAAATACTCCCTGACACTGTGCCATGCCTGGCACTATTGTCAAGGGTTCTTTGCTATTCATAAGGTTTTCAATGGTGGATTGTTTTGGGAGTAGATCAGCAGGGCCTTTTCCCTAGTCTACAGCAACTGGTATTCCCAGGTGGTCTCTCATCCTAGGACTAACCAGGCCCACCCTGCTTAGCTTCTGAGATTAGGTGGGATCTGATGCTAGGGTGCTATGGCTGGAGACTTTCTTTCAATAATATCTCTGCATTACACTCTACAGCATCTGGGTCATGAGGACCATCCAGTGGAATAGGAATCTTCAGATTTCTGGTAGGGTTCTGAACCAATGAAAAAAAAATTGACATATTTGAAAAGCAACTTAGGAAAATTGGTAAGGGATTTGTTACACGTGAATTGTTTAACCTTTTTAAACTTCTAGAAATTGTTCCTCCTACTCTCTACCCTACTAAAAAGTTGCCTTTCCTTGGTATCACACTCTATAATAGGTCTCTACACTGTTTCTGTCATCTCTTCCTTAGCATCTTCAAATTTCTGCTCTACTGAAAAGGGCTAAGGAGTAACAAGGCCAAAAATCAATGCTTATTCCCATTTGATTTTCTAAGTTATTATAGAGTCAGATATTTTCCTTGTACCTGCAGCTAGCTCACTGATGTCTTCAGTCAGTGGAATGAGGACATCATTTATTTATGATCAAATAGGAAGTCCTTACTCTAAAATATTTAGATATAATATTATACAATATTGAGAAAACACTTGAGTATATTTTATACTAAACCTTTACCTTTCAGGATCAAAAGCTGTTGTTGCTGACACAACTCCAAAAATATGACCTGAATTTTTTCTGAGGTTTTCTTGTAGCCCTGCATATCAGTAATTAGATTGCAGATCACTCTGTAATAGATTACTTCATATTTCCCTGCTTGTTTGGCCTACTAGAATTGCTAGTAGGTTAAAATATAGTCAGCAACCGACATTCAGGCTTTTTATGTCATTTTCATTTCATCATTATGTTGTTTAAAGTTATTTAATGTTTTATGGTCTGCAAATTCTAACTTGAGCCACTATTCCTTTCATGCACATATTTTTCATCATTATACACTAATGTTATTAAATGTCTTCATGTTCTTCAAGCATCAATTTTTCAAAACCTTAAATAAACTTAAAAATGACAGGGAGGGGAAGAAAAAATGAACTGACACATACTAGATTATGTCCCGAAATTTGTTTTTCATGCAAATAAAAAAGAACTCCAACACTCAAGATTAATAAAAATGTATTTCTATATGCTGAGTTCTACCTTTATAGTTCATTTTTTTTCTGTGTTAGCTAGATGTATTACCAAAAATAAAATCTGTTTTTAATACAAAATTTCTTCCTGTGGTTGCCTTGTGGTTTTAATAATTTTATCCTAAGATATAGTGCCTGCAGCCGTAGCCCTGTGGCATCAGATCCCGTCAGATCTCGGAAACTAAGCAGGGTCGGGCCTGGTTAGTACCTGGATGAGAGACCGCCTCGGAACACCAGAAGCTGTAGGCTTGGGAGAAGGACCTGGCAACCCCTCCCAAAAATCAATCTGCCATTGAAAACCCTATGAACAGCAGAGAAGCACTGACAATAGTGTTTCCCTTGTTGTACAGAGGGTGGCTATGAGTCGGATACCAACTCGACGGCACCTAACAACAACAACAACAAGATATAGTAATTTAATAAAAGCAGAATGAATATTGTATTAAAATTTTATAGATCAGGATTCAGTCACTGCAATTTGGTTTTAAGTGATTGTTATCTCCCAAGAAATTGGGATTGTAGAAACACTGGTAAACAAATCATAATTTCCTTCTTACAGGAATGTATTCCTTAATGTAGAGTCAGTGGAGTGCAGACAAGTAAATAAGTCCTAATATTCCAAAGTGGTAAGTGATGTGATGCTTTGAGGTGCACAGAAATAGAGCATGTGGAGAAAGAATTAACCCAGTATGAGAAAATTTTGCTACACACAGTTATATCTAAGGGTTAGACCAAAGCATATGTTATTATCTTAGTTACATGTAAAGTTCAGGTGACTGTCAATCCAAAGCCAAGAGGCAAGAAAAAAAATTCTTGAAACTGAAGAGGTAATGAAAAGAGGTAGACATATTTAAGATTTTTGATAGGAAAGAAGAAAGAAGGCAAGGACTTTAGTTAATTATACATGAAAGGTAAAGGAAAAGGAGTCAAGGATTGCATTATCTATCTAGTTTGGGTAAGATAAGTGATTCAGAGATTAGTTTTTAAGAAGGAGTTTGTGGACATGAAAAATGAAAAGGAAGGTCTTTTAGGGGTGAATGGTATGGAGATGGCCAGTACTCAATTGGACATGTGGGTCTGAAGCTTAGTGGCGGAGATGGAAGAGAGCTGGAGATCAGAATCCTAAGCAGATAGGTAGCTATAATGTTAAAAACTACTAGAGTGGAGAGAATCTTTCTAGAGGAATACGGGGTAAAGAATCTTCAAGATCAGGTTCCTCTTGCTGACTGTCTCTTATGCTGACTTCCATCAGCATTCTCTCTCTTTTCTGAACTTGTAAGAGTCTTCACATATTTAAATGTTCTTAATTCATTTCTGTCTTAATAAAAAGGCAAGAAAAGCAAAAAAGAAAGGATACAAAATATTTAAAGAAAAGAACTCTACTGATCTGTATCTTCTTACAAATAAGACAGAATATGAAGTCTAGCTTTTAATGTGGAATTCCAGCAGCAAAATGATGAACAGGATTGATTTTGGAGTTACATTGCTTTGAGTTTTACTCCCCAGCTTCATTCAGGACTTGGGCAAGTTATTTAACATTTCAATGCTGTAGTTTTCTCATTATACCATTTCCCAGGTATCCTTATCTCTTATAGTTGTTATAAGTATTAAATACATATATATTCATAAGATGCTTACAATAGCTCTTGGTCCACAGTAATAACTCAATGAATGTTAGACATTATTATTATTCTAATCATCAGGACCTTTTTGTATTTTCTTTGATATGCCAGGAGATTGAATGTGGTATCTGTGCATCTTGCTCCCTGAAGAAAATGACCAAGCCCTTCGAGGTCACAAGAAAGCGTTCAATTGATTTGGATTCTAGGTTTAATGGACTACTAGATGAACAAAAGTAATTACAGAGAAAAGTTGGAGAAACATGATACAAACATGAAAATAATATTGGAGAAAATATCAAAAGTAGAGAAACCTTATATTTAATCTGGGGTAAACCACCACGTCAGTTCCCTTAAGTCTGTACTGGTGTTACCACTGAACATTCCAAGTCCCAGAAAATCCCTCAGTCTTGGGCAAATTGGAACAGTTGCCTTAATTTCAGCCAGTTTATAAAGATTACTATAATTCAAAAACATAGCACTATTTGCCCTGGGCTTGTGGTATGTCTTCTAACCAGATGACCTACCTACCACCTTACAGGAAAATTTCAAAATCCAAGTTCATCTATTCAAGATCCAGTGAATATGCCCTTTCTTTGAGACATTTTCTCTAATCTTCCAAAGGAGAATAATGTGATTGCCCCTGAGTACAGTTTCACAGTGCTAAATCTGTTCCTCCCACCTGGTACTCACGTGAGCACACACACATTTGTGCTACTTTGAATTAGATGTTTGTAAAAATATGATCTCTTCAGTTAGCATGCCAGGCATTTGTAACTGGTGTCATGCTATTACATCACGTGCAGTGTTCCATATTCTGCTTATTGCTTAAATAAAACACCGCTGTTTGTGTGACACATGAACAAATGCATAGAAATACAGGCATGCTAAAAATCCCTGTAGTAGAGGAAAGACTTTTAATTGAAGAAACAAAAGCTGTTGTATTTTTGGCAGTCACAGCATTTTCTTGAGTCACTATGAGATTCATTGTTTGACTTCAGCCATTGTCCTTTAACAGTGTGGGCTAAAATAAATCTAAGTCGTAGGGAAAAATTGGGAGGAAATTGGCAAAAACTCCCAAACTGGGAAAATGGCATTTGAATATCTGGTTTTAAGTTAGAAATCTAGGGAAAATGAAAGTAACTTGGTTGCACATTTGTACAAAACCCTTCCTGATTGGACAATTGGACTGAAAGCTGATTGGCTCAGGCCATTCCGTGGGTGAACTACATAAAGAGCTGCGCTGCGGCAGCTCGACATTTTTTTTTTTGGCACTGCTTGGCATACCTTTCTGCGCCTTCTCGCCTGTTCCTGCCCGGACCACAGATGAAGAAGCACCTCTCCCGCTGCTCTCCCCTGGACCTTTGATGAGGAAATAATGCTCTCCCATTGCAATCCTCAACAAGGAAAGGAACCTGCTCTCCGTCTGACCAACGACGAAGCAACAGCTGTCTCCTCCTGACCACCGAGATGACCAACACAGGTGTTTGCCCCTGGAAGGCAAAAGTGCCTGAGGCTTTTCCTTTCTCCCATCTCCGCCGGGGTCCCGAGGGCCGCCGGAGTCTGCGCCCCTCACCTGAGGGTCCCGAGTGAATTGTGTTTAGTATCTGTGTGCGCGGCGGCACAGCCCGTCCGAACCTCCAGGCCGGACTGGGAGGCGCGTGCCCCACATAGATTTGGCGCCTGAACGTGGGGCCCAACATAAGTGACACCAGAGAGAAACTGTAAGACATTATTTAGGAGACCAAGAAAATAATGAATATTTTTGTACAAGTGGCCTTTAGCAATTTTCTCTGCTCAGTTGGTAGAGTGCTGCTCTACGCTCTCTAAGGGCCAGGGTTCAATCCCTAGCACCACAAAAATGGAAGAGGGACCTAGAAGACCACTTCCGAAACATCCTCAAACAACCAGCCATTGAAAATGCTATGAATAGCAGAGTACTGACATACTGCTGGGCATGGCACAGTGTCGGGGAATGTTTCATTCTGTTGTACATAGGGTTGCTATGAGTTGGTCCTGACTTGATGGCACCTAACAAGAACAACAAGTGCCACTGGGCTGTACCACATGCTATTAAAATTTTGAGAGAAAGATGTGGCACTCCAATCCCATGCCAATCCCAAAACAATCAGCCATTGAAAACCCTGTAAGGGTTGCTATGAATTGGACATGACTCCACAGCACCTAACAATAACAACTGTTGTATAAGAATAAAGATGAATTTGTTTCTCTGCTCTAGCAGATTTCCATATAAAGGACAAAAATAATGGAGAGAAAAAATATTTCATTATTAATTAAATAGAGTAATGAGTTAGGAAGAAATGAACAAAATAATCCTAGTAGATTCTCCATTGCTGTTTTAACTTCTAGAATTTTGGTGAAGGAGACTCAAATATGGAATGATACCTCAGGTACAAACCTACATGTAATCTTTTTAAAAAGGTTACATCTATATATGCAGCAGATGAGAAAATAACTTTGAAGAGATTGAAACTTATGAATTTTTACAATATTTGATATTTTTCCCACAGGGAGATTCATTTTAAATAAACCACTCCTTCCTCCAAAATTGAACTCATGATATTGATAGATGTTTGAATCAGGATAATATTATTTCTATTGACTATACTTTAAAGCAATTGGGAGGAATTAATGCTAATGACTATCATTTAATATTTTCCAATTATTTGCCAAACTTTCTTGTTTATCTTCTTTCCAAGAAAAGACAATAATGAGAGATGAGCTATACTGATCAAATTCTCCCAATAGAATTACAACATGCCAAAGTTCTATTTTTAAGAAAATTTTTGAAATGTCTGTAATACAAGAATTTTTATTAAAGTCTTATCTCATAGTACAATATTATAAAGCTCATCCTAATCCCTGGGTAAGAATAAATTCTGAAAATATATAAGTTGTTTGCCTGTGTTTTGGGAAAAAGAATAGGAATATGCTAATCAAGCTTTCTAAACTTTATGTGAGAAATTCCTACAGTATGATGAACCATGCTTAGTGAGATCTTTTGAATTTTGTTCATTAGTGTATTGAAAACTCAATATTGAAGGTTCGACTCATCACTGATACTTAAGTTACTAAGGAAGGTCATTAGTTCCAAAACTTTATTTCTCAGTTTAATAAAAACTAATTTTGATTCTCAGTATTAATGCCTTCACAATTAAATAATTCATTGCACAAAGGAGAACTTAAATTACTCATAAATAAGATGACTACATAATTTGCCATCTAAACTCTACCTATTCAAATGACTTATTCAAGAGGATTTATTATATAAAATGCCATTTAGTTGAAGGATAATATTTTGAACTAAAAGGTGTGAAGGTAGCTTACTTTGTATTAATATTACTGCAAGTGAATGAAGAAAGTACCAGACTCTTTCCCACCTCCAGAAGAGAGCTGGACATGTTGACTTAGGAATTTGGAAACAAAACTATTGTACTATTTCCAGGAAAGGACCTCCACTGGACTTTTCTTTTAGCAAACAATAGATCTAGATTTTGAGAAGACAGAGGCTGCTCACACTGGTTTGAAAGAAGTATGGAGGGCAAGGAATATTGTTTGGCTCTGATGAATTTTGCTACTTGTGGCAAAGGCATATGAACCACACAATCCTAGACGATAGTCTACCTGAATCTGTAATAGAAGAATGGAGATTGGGGTGGACAAATAGAGGGGAAGATACTGTCTGGAACACTAAAAGCATCTCTATGATCAGGCTTGGCACAGGAACAAATTAGGAAGCCAAGTGGAGGTGGACAGGTGGTGTTCAAAGAGAAGTGAAGACCAAATATTCTAGGGTGGCTAGATCTCAGTAGAAAAGTAAACCTCATAAAATTTTGACTAAATTTATCAATAGTCAAATGAGTAGTAGCATGCACTATGTGTGATTTAGAGAAGAAATATAGAGTGTCAGTGTTATGGTTTGAATCTAAAATATCCTCAAATGGCATGTATTTGGATGTTTTGTCCCCAGGTGGTGACACTGTCCTGGGAAGCTATGGAACTTTTGAAGGTAGAACCTAGCTTTGTAGAAATAGGTTACTGGGGGTGGATCTTTGGAGGTTTTACCTGGCCCCCTAGTTCTGGTAAGAATTCTTGGCTGCTGATCCACCATGATGTGAGGCTGTCTGCCATGGGCTTTGTCATTTACCCTGCTGCCATTGCTTCTCTGCCTCTATTGACTGAAATTCTCTGAATCATGAGGCTGAGTAAATCTTCTCTCCCATAATTTGATTCTGTCAGGTATTTTGCCAGAGTGATGTATACGTGAATACAGTCAAGAAAGACTGTACACACTTTTTTCAAAGGCAAGAGGAGATTTTTGTACAGCATTTGATGCATTTTGATTATCCATATTAATTCAATTGCTATATAGCTACTTACTCAGTTTGAGACTTTCTACTTTAGTAGCAAAATCAATTTCAATATTTAAAGGTCATAAACTAATGCTCCATACTGGATGAGCAGGTCCTAAACCATTACTTTTCCCTACCTTCAGAGGACAATCTACTGGCCTTTGTATAAATAATTTGGCCTTGAAAAAGATTATTATACCCTAGGATTTGGAATCTTGATGGCATATGTAGCATACTACAAGCAAAATCGCAGCTGTTGTAGTTGTCTCTGGTGCCAGGGGTTACTTATCTCCAAGTATCAGGGAGCAAATGGAACAGATGGTCCAATATATCTCCAACTAAAACTTTTAGAAGCAACTGCTAAATTTTGCTTATGGGCATCAGAAATGAAGTACCTGGGTTGAAGGTGGGAAGAAAGTTTTATTACCAACTTTTAAACAGAAAGTGAATTGTGTTAAGTGAAAACTTCTGAAATACTTAGACCATGCTTATGTAATCCTCCGACAACTAGCAGGTACAATAGTTCTTATGCGAGAATATTATTATGAAGCCTTATTGACCAAAACAGTGAAAAAAATAAAACCAGGCCTATTTTCTGTACCTAAAATACAAAGACTCTGAAACTTCATGTTATGTGGCTTTTACTGCTAATCCTTCAATGGAGTTTTGTGACTTTGAATGCAATCTATTTCAGTTATGAGTGTCAGGAGCATGTTCTGCCTGGAATCTGCAGTACACATCACTAACATTATTATGCCATATAATCGTCAACATATAAAACCTTGAGTTCTTTGAGAAGAATACTATGAATATTAATACCCTAAAGAGCTACTAAAAGTAGGGCTTCCAATTAGAATCAGCACTTATTTAATCATTTATTGAAATACTAGATATTTTCCCATCTCTACTTGATGTCAATCACTGGGACATAAACTTCAATGTGTGTGGGTGTATGTGTGTGCTTTTCATAATTTTTAATGGTGGGTGTTGTTGTTGTTGTTAGGTGCTGTCAAGTCGTGTCCAACTCATAGTGACCCTTATAGGGTTTTCAATGGCTGATTGTTTCGGGATTGCCTTGGGAGTGGATTGCCACATCCTTCTCCCATTTTTGCTGTGCTGGGAATCAAATTCGGGACCTCAGAGACTGTGGAGCGGCGCTCTACCAACTGAGCTAAGTCCCAGCCCAATTGTTGTTATATATTATGCTAATACAAATGTCCACAGTCTGTTTATTTATTATTGGTAGTTTATATTAGAAGTATGGTAATTATGAAAGAAATAGAATGGTAAGAGGACTAAACAGGAATACTAACATAGAAGATAAAACATAACAAGAATATATATCTGCACATGTTTGGTATCTGCTGCTTGTATCTGTTTCTATCTATCATTATTTGTTATTTAAGTATAACATTATATTAGAGATAAGAAGAATATAATACTGACTGGCACTACTTGTGATGTTTGGAATGTTAATGTTAAGTGTATAAATATTATCTTTCTAAGTTTTATTACAGACATTAATTTTATTTATATTTTTAGTTTTAGAAAAGAGTTTTTGAAATTGTGATCAGAATAACAAAGCGTAACACTTCTCTGAAGTTATTTTTTGTTATTTGTAACTTATGAATATAAAAGCTGAAATAGAATGCAGAAGTTAGAATAATAGAGTTTTGTTTCAGAGAAATAACCTAGAGAAGTGAGCTATTTTGGCCCCCCCAAAACATAATATAATGGCTGTCATCCAAAGACTTTATAATATTATTGTTTTTATAGGAATTATGAATGTTGATTTCAACAAAATGAGTTAGTTTCTTTCTCAGGATCCTCATCTCTCACTTCCTAATATTGCAGACATTTAAAAAGAATGCAGCTGTCTGTAAAGGAATGTGAAAATAAATAAATTCCAGAATACTAATGAGATATGAAAGAATAAAAGCAGTTATTCTGGAATAAAAGCCTTTTCTTTTGTACGTGATGAAGAATTATTACAGGGATATATGTCTCTTTTGATCTACCATTCCATATTTTTAAAGAAGGTATACTAAAAAACAATGAAATATGTCAAAGTGAGAGGACACTCTCAGTATATCAAATGACATGGAGAAGATTAGCACAAAAATAATCTCTATCAAGAATTTAAGAAAGATTGAAATAGATGATAAATGTGCAAGGAAGGAGAAAGATCCCTGTAGGTATTCAAGGAAATTTATCAAAGTGTAAAAATATACATTAGAATGGGTCAGCCATTCTTACATCAGATGAGGTGGGAGAAAGAAGTGATTGGAGAACGGAATATAGGAATTAAGTGGCTTGGCTATAGAGAAAAGACATGACCTTTTTTTTTTTTCTTTTTTGGTGGTACTTTAGGGTTGAACCTAGGGCCTCCCACAGACTTTGCAAATGCTCTACCATTGAGTTACACCCCCAGCCCATTTTTCACTATTTATTTGAGACAAGGTCTTACTAAATTATGCAGTCTGTCTCTGGTTTTGAACCTCTGATCCTCTTGCTTTTGCCTCCCAAATTGCTGGGATTAGAGGTGTGTGCCACCACACTTGGCTCATGTGACCGTTTATTAATGACAAAAATGATCACAATACCATTGATATATTGGATTTGATGGAAAAAAGACTTGCAAATAATTGATTGTTCTGGTTGTAGTTGAACAAAATGATTACTTATTTCACTGCTCAGACCTTTGAGTATCAATCTTCCTACTCTTCTCTGAGTGTATGTGTGTGTGCATGCACATGTGTGCACACATGTGGGCATATGTAGTGTCCTATGATTCAATCCCCTTTAAGTAGCAGATTAGATCAAGCAATCATGAAACAATCAGCCGTTTAAAACCATATGAAGGTCACTATGATTCGAGTGCAACTTGATAGCACCTAACAGCAACAACAACCAAATCATCAGTATATAATACAAGCAAAAACAGATCATGGCCAGACCAGCAACCTTTAGATATCCTAGAGCTATAATCCTATCTAACAGCAATAATGGAAACAAAATGAAACAATTGCAGTGGAAAAAACCATTTGAATGAAAGGCATACAAATGGACTCGGAATTTGATGGTGTAAAGGGGCACAAGATAAAACTCACATAAAAGGTAAGTGATAGACACCATGATTAAGCAAAAAGTATTAGGAGAAATCATAAGGTCCGGAAGATTTACTCAGACATTTTATTGCATGGCAGTTCAGGAGTGTACAGCCAGAAACAGCCTGGAGGGCGTTCTTTTATTATGGGAACAATCTTCTCAACTTCTTCTCAGGTCACTAATGCATGCATCAGGCCATTTGAATACTACGTGTCCTTGGCAATACTTGCCTCTGTGGGGCCTGGAGCCACTGTTACTAATTCCCTTACTTTCTCTTGCATCTTTGTAATAATTGCTATCGTCTGAGTTGACTGTGATGCCTGATGAAGTCTCAGACACAGAGAAAATGGGGCATTTTGTATGGGGATGCTTATGGAAGAACATGACCTGGTTATGATAAAGAAAGTGATAATAAAAGAGAAAGTTGTTCAGAACAACCAATGAGAAAATAAAGACAATGACATGATATTTGAAATAGTTAAAGGCTTTCTATCTCTCTTGTAAATAGTAGTCTTCATAATTAATTATAGTGATGGTATTAAAAATATAAATAGTTTATCTATTGGCTAATTACAATCTTTTAAAAACTGTGCTAAGATTTAAAGGCTAAGCATTACCTTTAAATCTCCCAAAATTCCAAAAAATAAAATCTATTATAATTTATAACTATGACTCACAAGTTGTTAACATTTCCCAGTTTAGAGAAAGGTTGCTTCCATGAGAACTGAACTTAAACCTGTTGTACAATAACATCGGTTTTTTCTACTGAATTGATATTCATTTGAATGTATCTCTCTAATTAGTGCTGACCATGAGAGAATGAATATTAAGATAAATCCATGAAGAGATTTTGATTGTACTAAAATTGAAGTTGCCTGTAGCCATACCTCTGTGGAGTTTGAGCCCATCAGATCTTAGAAGATAAGAAGTGTCGGACCTCGTTAGTACTTGGATGAGAGATAGCCTGGGAACATCAGGTGCTGTAGGCTTGGGAGAAGGACCCAGCAACTCACTCCCCCAAAACAACTAGCCATTGAAAACCCTAATGAATAGCAGAGAAGCACTGACAATAGTGTTTTGCCTGTTGTAGGTAGGGTTGCTATGAGTTGAACACCAACTCAACAGCACCTAACAATAGCAACAAGATTGACATTATGCTTCTTAATAAACTTCCTTTGATGATGGCTAGATTTATGTTTCAAAAACTATGGGAGTGAAATATATGTTTACAAAAATTATAAAGATAGTTTTTGCCGAGGACATTTGTTGCATTAAAATGTGTTATAATTCTCGTGTTCATTTTATAATTATCCAGTTCTTAGTGTGCAAAAACCAAATAATAAAGAGAACATGGAATATATAAATTTAAATCATCTGTGTCAAATTAAATTGGTGTAATAGTTTAATAAGCTTCATTTAACTTTATTAGTCTTTCTTTTTTATAGATTTGAGCAGATGAGGCAATTTTTTGATATATTAATCCATAATCTACATATTTCTTTAGCAATATGTGAGGATCAACTCACAACTATGAGCTATGTATTATGCATAAAATTAAAGCTTCATAAATATTATGACATTATTGTAAATTCAAGATATTTAAGATCTTTTACAATTCTTGGTGTGTGACGCGCTGTAAGAACTCAAATGCAAATTATTTTCAGGCCTCTGTTGATATGATAGATTAGGCACAACTTCTTAATGAAAATAGTTAGAAACTGGATCCATATAAAAAAAAATATATATATACACATATATATATAGAGAGAGAGAGTAAGGCTTCACAAAAAAGATATTTAGGAAGTATAAATAAATGGAAAATTATTATTATTATTATGGAGAACATAAATTAACAATGCTAATTCTTCTTAGTCTGCAGTCGTACCACTGTAGCATCTGATCCCATCAGATCTTGGAAGCTAAGCAGGGTTGGCCCTCATTACTTCTTGGATGGGAGGCCACCTGGGAATACCAGGTGCTATAGGCTTGGGAGAAGGACCAGGCAACCCACACTCAAAAGTTAATCCACCATTGAAAACCCTATGAATAGCAGAGGAGCACTGGCAATAGTGTTTCGCCTGTTGTAGGTAGGGTAGCTATGAGTCAGATACCCACTGGAGAGCACCTAACAACAATTTTTTTAAAATAATGTATAGATTTAGAGCCAGGCGTGGTGGCATATGCCTGTAATCCCAGTGGCTCGGGAGGCAGAGGTAGGAGGATTGCAAGTTCTAGACCAGAGGTAGTCTGTGTAATTTAGGGAGACCATGTCTCAAAAAAGTGAAAAAATGGGCTGGAGGAAGCAGCTAAATGGCCCAGCACTTGCAAAGGATGGAAGCACGAGGCCCTGGGTTCAACACCCAGTACCACAAATAAATAAATAAATAAATAAATAAATAAATAAATAAAGTATAGATTTAATGTAATTATTATAAATTTATAGTGGTTCTCATGAAAGCTTAGAAGTAGTTTCTAAAATATATATGAAGAAACAAATTATTATGAGTAGTCATCAACTTTTAAAAGGGATGAATAACATGATAATACTTTCTATTAAATAAATATATTTGAATCAGGAAAAATGTAAAAGAATATCCATATTGGCATTGTATTAATAGCAAAATATATTAATTGATATCCATTTTCCATCTCTAATTTCCTAGTGAAGATATTGACTAATGCCTATGTTTGAGAATATTCAACAATTCCCATACTTCAGCAGACTTCTGTTAATCAAGCATCAGTTTAATCATGTTGAATAACAGTGTCATATTAACCAGTGTGTATGTATGATCATACTTTTAGAGAGTCAAATGCTTTTTTTTGATATTATTATCTCTCTAGAAGAACCTTCCTATTCTTTCTATTATGCCCCATAGCAGATTCCTATCACAGGATACCTATAATACTTTATGACTCATTATTT
>VMDO01019946.1:0-38587 GCA_007922755.1 Pedetes capensis
TTGAATTGTAGTGCTAATGAGTAACACAGAATAGAATATTCCCCCTGTTAATAAAGATCCTCACTCAGTGTGCAATGAGTCATGAAAGTATAACATTATTTCCATCTACAGTAATTTTTGGTCAATATACAGATGTTCCTTGACTTACAATGGGTTTACATCCTGATAAACCCACTGTGAGTTGAAAAGATCCGAAATCACTAATGTGTTTAACACACCTAACCTAGTAAACATCCTAGCTTAGCAGCACAGTGCATTGTTTACCCTTGTGCTCACAGGGTACAAGGGAGCTGTTGGGACTGGGATCTGTGTTTAACCACTGCTGAGCATCACAAGAAAATATTGTTCTGCATATTACTAGCCTGGGATAAGGTAAAAATTCAAAATTCAAAAGTTTGTTCTGTTTTTAAGTTTCTCCTTAATGCTTATAGCCTCTGCACCGTCATAAAGTTGAGAAATTGAAAGTTGTACCCTCCTGAGTTGGGGGCCATCTTTATTTATTAGCATTAAATATGATTCATTTAAGGCTGGGAAAGTACAAATGGCTACCAGCCTATGGAGAATTAGGTAAACAGTTTGTTTTGTTAAGCAGCATCAACTGCATGTGAAAAGGGAATAATGTTTTTCTAAGTGCAGAGACCTTCATGTGTCTGTCAGCTTGTGGTGTGGGGGCTTGTGTGTTGCTGTGATGCTGAAAGATATACCATTGGTATTTCAGATACGAGCAGGGTCCTCCATGGTGGACAGGTTTCAGATGAGCTTCCAGATCAAGAAAGACTAGGGAGAAGGACCTGGCAGCTCACTCCTGAAACAGCCATTGAAAACCCTGTGAATAGCAAAGAAGCACTGTCAGATACAGTGCCAGAAAATGAGGCCCCCAGGCTGGAAGGCATCCAAGAGACACCGGGGAAGAGTTACCTCCTCAAAGTGGGACCTTAATGATGGGAATGGAGTTAAGCCCCTAGGAGCTCCAGTTGCCAATGTGGCATGACTCAAAATGAGAAGAAACACTGGCTACAACAATGGGCTCAAACATGAAAAGACTGTGTTCATGGCAAGGTGTTGGGTAATGTTTCATCCTGCTCTGCATCCCATTTCTATGAATCAGACCCAACTTGAGGGCACCTAAGAACAACAAAGTGCTGATAGAAAATAACTAGAAAATAACCCAGAACTGTATACCCAACTAACTTACCTATTAATATTCATCATAATATAAACGTGTTTTTAAAGACAGGGTCTCACTTAAGATAGGTCTCAACTCATTATGTAGTCCAAGCTGGCCTTGAACTTGTGATTCTTTCCCCTAAGTTTCTTCAGTGCTAGGATTATGGGAATGTGCCACTATGTCTGGCACAAACTTATGTTTATACAAAGAAAAATAAAACAGTTACCACCAACACTAAAAGATATTCGTAAGTATTTTCTTAAAAAAAATAGTAAAAGAAAAGAGGAATACCATCCTACAAGGAATGAACAAAGGTGATCCTAGAGGGAAAAATTGGCAAATGTGTGGGTAAAGCTAAACACTGGTTAATAATAATAACAACAATGTCCATTTTGCAGTAACAAGATAGAGGAAGAAAGTAACATATAAGCCAGGAAAGTAGTATCAAGAGTTGAAGTGTTCCAACATCTTTATCTTATTTGAAATGAAACTAAAGATGTTAAATTTTTATTTAGTCAAGTCATACATAGAATTTCTAGTTTAATCATGAAAATAGAGGATGCAGAATGTAGTAGAGGGAGTAATAAATGAAATAAGAAAATAAAATCATGAACAATTGGCTCTGTTAAAAAGGGAGTAAAGAAACAACATAGATCTAGTAATTGTTCTAGGGGCCTTTACCTTCCAAGTACACATGTTAAGTGGCCATGTTGTGGAGTTAATAAGTGTGCATGTACAGGACAGATGACTGAAGACAATGGTCTTGATATATGAATGAATGCTTATGGCTTGGAATAACATGTTCAGTAGTAGCATCATACAGAAATTACATAAGGAATTGTGTTACAGGTGAGGAAAGTAAAATATAGGGAACCAAATATTTTATAATAGACTGTAAGCCAGTCTGCCCAGAAGGAGGTAATACATTTACTATATAACACAGTAAACAATTCTTCCCTTTGCTCTGGAAGGAGATATTTCTATCTTCCAAGGCTGTTTACTATACATCTTTCTAATTGACTTAAGTGGAGGGAATTATTTTGTAGAGCTCAATTTAAAACTGATTTTTAAAGTAGGCCTTATAAATTGGACCTGGTGGTACATGCGTATAATCCTAGCACTGAGGCTGAGGCAGAAGGATTGTGAGTTTAAGGCAAGTGTGGGCTTCATAGGAAGACCCTGCCTCTAAATAAATAAATAAATAAATAAATAAATGAAATGTATCTTATAATAAAGGAAATGTATCTTATAATAACACAGACACTGGTTCAAAGATGCATCTGAAATGTTTAAGTACATTATTTAAGGAAACACAAGTGTAAAAGGTGAAATTTTAAAATCAATATACTTTGTTATTTTAAATGTGTATAACCAACATGATAACTTAAATATCACAAATTTTTAAATGATCATGGAAATTTTGACAGAGAGAGATGGAGGTGAAGGGTAGAAGCAGAAGAATTCCAGGTGATATAGATGGTAGAAACTTAGAGGAATCAGGTTATTTTATAAGTTATTTGGGGAGTAAACTACAGGAGTCATCCAGGTTCACTGAAGCATGATGTATGTAGGCTCAGAGAGATAGCTACAGCCAAACCTTTGAGGGTCTTTAATTCTAGATTGAGACTTGAACTTGAGCTTTTATTTTCTGTGCAACTGTTGAAGGAGATTGAGCGGTTAGTAATAATCTCATGAATACAATTAAAGCTAGTAGAGAGTTTGAGAGTAGTAACTGTGCCACGTAATTTATCTTATGTGATGGTTTGTTAACCTAATGTCTGACATGAGAAGGCACTCAGGCAACCCTTGTTAAATTGAGCTGATCTGTACATTCCAAGTACAGTACAGTGAGTCGGATGTTAGCTTTTTTGTTTGCTTTTGTTTGGGTGCTGCTGTGGAAGCATTAACTTGATAAGTCTGAGAACACAAAATAAGGCAGCATGAATCTCTTTTGCCATTCAAAATGCTTCATAATTGCTTTAGTTTAGCAGAGTTTTTGTTGTCTTTTATCTCCACTGAAGAAAAAATTGCAGTTACAGGGAGATACAAGGGATTGTTATGTATATACGAGAAAATTTCACGAAAGTGACATCTGTTCGACATTGAAATGGAGGAAAATTGTAGAGTTGCTTTCCCTGAGGTTGTGACAGTTCTCATCTGTGGGCACTGAATCGAGGGCTTTGTCAGACATTGTAGGGTAGATTAAGGAACTAATCCTACAAATCTGACTTATGTGCTTTTTAGAGAGTGCATTGTACCATCCACACAAAAAAGCATATCTCATATGGAAAAATTATTTGCAGATTTAAAATTTATAGACAAAAACTAGGCTTAGCAGAAACAAAAGTGATTGAGGATGAGGAGATTTGCCACTAACCAGCATTGTGGCCGTGGACTCTTGTCCAGCTCTCTGGGACACAGAAGTGCTCCCACTCAGCCTAAGACCACGCCCCCCTGGCAAGGTACACAGCTCTGCTAGGTTTCTACTCCCTGGCCCATTCTCTACCCTGTAGCTGGTACCACTCTGCAGGAGCCTCTCCTGTGAGCACTGCTTTGCTATGGTCCCTACTTTCAGTCAGCTCTGTATCTCTGACACATTGTGTCCACATTTAATATTTGATCAAAGGCATTTCCTTTCTTCCGCTATTTCCCACCCTATTGCCTCCAAGAGTATAGTCTGATTTTTAAATCCTTACCTGGAGAATGGGACCCTGCTATCTGTTCACAGGTTCATCCAAGGAGAGGTTTTTTTTTTTTTTTTTTCTGCTTGAAGATTCTACTCTGGCCTCCATAACCACACTCTGAGGCCTATCACAATGGTCCATGTTGTGAGAATTGCTTTAAACCAACTGCTAGGTGATTACCGCCTGAGGACTTGTTATTTCGAGAAACCAGGTTACATCTGTTCTATCAGAACTTCTTTCTGCTTCTGAAGTCTCTTGTGACTGCTTTCACATGAAAAGAATCTACTTCTGGTCCCAGCAGGTATCATGTTGCAGTTAACTGTACCATCAAACCAATGACATGAAAGATACATGTTACTCTGGAAGGCAAGACAATGTAGAAGTTAGGAAGTTAGATTCTGGGGTCAGGCTGCTTGAATTCAAAATTCAACCCCACTACCTATTACTATCTAGGTGACTTTGCCAAGAACTGAAAAGTTGAGATTTTATCACATTTGCAGGTTAACAAGTTAGTCTGTTACAAACTCATGGGTGCTGACAAAGGCTATGAGACTCCTGGATCAGTGACAAAGGACAGTTTATTACTCACAGCAATAGCAATTGCCAGAGTGACAGCATTTGCACTCATTCTCTGAGCCCAATAACTGCATACATTGTTGTGGATTGTATTTCAGGCAAGAAACCTGAAATGCAAGGAACCTAATCTTTTATAGTGGACAATGTGCCTACTTGAACTCTGCCTAGAAGGAGATGTTATCCTATTATATTGGATAGTGAACAGGTCTTCTCTTTGTTCTGGAGGGAGACAGTACCTCTACCTTTCAAGGCTATTCACTGTACAAACATCCTTGAGAGGTAGAGCCAGTGCCTTCATTTGTAAGACATGAGGAATGTGAGAGACCCATGGAGGATTACCTCCTAATAATTTTGGGCAATATCTCAAAGCCACAGTTTTCTCATTTTAAAAATGAAGTTATTGCTATAATGTGTAGTTGTATGGATCAGATAGATATAGTTCCTACAAAATACTTAACATCATGCCTGATGGTTAGAATCATGCCTACCCCAATAATAAAAGGGCTTTGCCAATGTCAATTACTATTATAAGTGAATATTTCTTGAACAGGATACAAGCATATTTATTGAATTCTTTATAATCTCTCCATAGATAGAAGATTATAGCTCACTTATGTTTCTAACTTTTGAATCATTGAAAATTGGAACTAAACAAATACCAAAAACCTGATGTTTTATAGATAATAGGTTCTGAGAGGTTAAATGACTTACTAAATTTCACACAGAATAGCCTTCAAAAGACAAAATTAATCTGATTTAAAACTCAGATTCTGGCCAAGTGGCACATACCTGTAATCCAAGTGACTTGGAGGCAGAGGCAGGAGGGTCACAGAGGCAGACTGTGAAACTTACAAAGACCTTGTCTCAACATAAAAAATTAAAAAGGGGGAGTAATGGAGGTTGCAGCTCAGTGGTACAGCATTTGCAAAGTACCTGCAAGACCCTGGGTTCAACTCCCCAGTACCACAAAAATAAATAAATATGTAAATAAATAAAATTCAGATCTTTTTAATTGCACATAATGCCTCATAGAGCTTAATATTGGTATTATAAATAAACTGAAGCAAGGCTGTGACAAATTAGAAAACATTTCACATGTTCCTTTGGTAACATTCTTTTTCCTACTTACTTGACTTACAAATCACCTTACACTTGGCCCTAGAAGGCAAAAACAAACTCAATAAGTGATGGAGAGTTAAAATAAGTAACACACATTTCCTCTTTTCTTTTCTATGTGTCATAGTTACTGCCTCTAAGGCAGGAAAAAATAAAGAATGAAAACAGAAAATTACAAGGAAAGTGCTTTTTGTGTCTGTAGGTGATATTGAAAGTGGTCCCATTCTGGCTAAAGGCAGGGAGATTCTGGATGGATATCTGGCAGCTTTATGTCAACAGGTTCATGCTAGCTTATGGCAAGACTTACTGAAGTATGAAGAGGACTAGCAAGGAAAGGGAAAGAGAGGTAACAGAAATAACATGGGCTCCAGACAGCAGCATGAAGATTCACCTGAAAGAATTTATCCCAAAAAGATCTGCAAAAATGAGCTCTGATTTTTGTACATCTTAGTACCCATTGCATTGTTTTTCTCTCTTCTTCAACAGTGAGGTCATAGCTTTAGCTTCTGTAGGGCTCTAGAATTCTTTCAGGAGTCCTATGTCAGAGGTGAGCATGCCCAGGTAGCCAAAGAAAGGTCTTAATAGGCAAGAAATGACAGGGAAGCTCAAGTCCTCTGTGTAAATACCTGCCACTCCAGGCCATTCCCTTCTGGACCCCAGTTTCTGTTGTTGTTGGGTACTATCAAGTGGGTATCCAACTCATATGAACCCTACATAGAACAGGTGAAACATGCCCAGAGTGTCTCACAAATGCTCCTGTGTGGGTGATGTGCATGGTGAGCAATACACTGCCCTCTGCTGGACACAGCCAGAACTGCTCTGTGTTGCCATTGCTTTGTACCTCTTGACAAGGCACCCCGTGTGTGTGTGTGTGTGTGTGTGTGTGTGTGTGTGTGGAGAGAGAGAGAGAGAGAGAGAGAGAGAGAGAGAGAGAGAACCTAGAGATAAAGACATAGACATACAGACTCACAGATAGGAGCTGCTGTTTCCCCTCTACTTTTAATTAAAGAAGTCCCAAAGAAATGTTGCTTATTTCATGTACATTGTGAAGCATTTAAAGAAATAGCTCTTTTAGTTTTTACTTAGAATGTCTGTCTGTCTGGAGTCAAATATTCTGGAGATGAATTTGAATAAAGGTGCCATGTAGTATACCAAAAATCCTTAGGCCTAGACTTCCTGTGGAGAGGTTTTTTTGTTAGGGTCAGGCCCAGCACATCTGGGTGTTTCTTCCCACAGGAGGAGGTCTCTCTCAGAGGCCTCCAGCCTTTCCTCAAACAGGCTTCATCAGAATCATCCGCCAGTTTGCATTTGTGTGCATTTATAGCTACCCAGCAGTGGACACGAGAAGAGCTCTTTAACAGAAGGCTTCTAAGCCCTCTGGCCCCTAAGTTCCCACTAAGTCCATCCCAACAGGCATGTTTAAGTCTGGTAGCAGACAGGTCAAGCTAAGATCCTTGATACAGATATACCAGAATTCACTTCTATCCTATCTGCCTCTAAGAGTGAGTGTGGGCATGCACCTTAAATTTCAGGGATATCCCAGTTCACTTATTCATTTTTTTAAGTGAAAGTAGGAATACAAGATACTTTAGATCCAGTCCCTATATCATAGTTCTCATAGTCTGTGGCTTCATGTCTTTCCACAGGTGAATTTCCCAGTTAAAACTCGATTGACACCATTTTATAGTTAACTCTGAAAAATATCCCTGCTGAAGTTGTTAAAATACTAACATCAGTAACTCTATGCTCAATCCTTATGGTTGAAAAGAAAGTATTCCAATCAGCCATAGGCAGGAAATGTGGACTTTAGTTCAGGGATGGATATTTTAATGTTCTTAATGCTCTCTTTGCTCCAGGTTATGCAGATGTATCTTCCATTTTGTGGAATCGCCATATCTAATGCTCAGCTCTTTGCTGCCTCAAGGAAAGAATATGAAAGAAGTAGGGTGAGTAGAAAGAGAAATTGCTGACAACCCTCCAGGCTCTTTGTCTTTCTGGTTTCTGTAAGGTTTTGTTTTGTTTTTTTGTTTGTTTTTTAACAGCAGATGATCTTTGTATAGTCCAGGAATCCTTTCCATTTGTGTAGTCTGGTAAGGTTACGACTGAAGATACCTTTTAAGTAATAGCCTAAGTGGAAGTAGATACAAATTCTCTGTTGTTGTTTCTAGGTAACAGTACTAGCTTCTTTCAAAAGGGAAATTAATATCACATCTCTATTGTACGACAGCATGACTATCCTTGCTTGCTTGTAGTTTTGAAACAATAGCATGATTTAGTCATGTTTTTACAATTTAGGTCCTATAAGGAGCAAAGTGTGTTACAAACATGATTTCACCCTACCTCCTGGATTTCATTTTTGAGTTGAAGGGTTTTCTGAAAGTGTAAGGGGAAAAATAGAGCATCACAAGATATTTAGGACAAATATTATGCAAAGACTATTTTATACAATTATAAAGAAGCATGTTTAGAAGCATGCCATATACCTTCAGGAATTATAGAACTAAAGAGTAAAAAAAAAAAAAAAAAAAAAAAAAAAAAAAAAAAAAAAAAATATTAAAAAAAAAAAAAAAAAAAAAAAAAAAAAAAAAAAAAAAAAAAAAAAAAAAAACAAAGACAGTTGTTTGTAAAATACTAAATTATCAAATAGAGATTAAAGTATATCAGACTCACACTACATTTAAATATATGAAAATTACTGTCACAATTTATAAATACATTTAATAAGATGTTCGAAATGGTTTGAAATACTCACTTAATCTGGTAATCAAATTGATTAAAATTTCATTTACTAAATATTGTGATACATGAATAGTTTATATTAAGCAGGTGAACACGGTTGTCTTTAGCATGGCATGGTATAACTTTTCTTTGATCTGAGTCTTCTTTACATCTTTAACTCCATGTCTTACTTTCTTCTTTTCATCTGACTCTCAAACAAATTGGTCCCTGACTTCCAGAAAATAATCTCTCTGTTTCACTTAGTTGTTGTTAGGTGCCTTCAAGTTGGGACTGACTCATGCACCCTATGCACAACCTAAGGAAATTCTCCCCAGTACTGTGCCATGCCTGGCACAATTGTCTGTGCTTCTCTGGTATTCATAGGGTTTTCCATGGCTGATTGTTTCAGGAGTGGGCTGCCAGGTTCTTCTCCCATTTTTGTGGTGCTGGGAATTGAACCCCAGGCCTCAGAGTATGCAGAGCAAGCACTTTACCAGCAAAACTAAATGCCAGCCCCCCACCCCCCCAAAAAAGTTATAGTCCAAGCAGGCCTCAAACTCACAATCCTACTGCCTCATCCTCTTCAGTAAGTTGATTACCATGTGTACCACCACAGCTGGTCTGTTTCACTTTATCATATGTTTAACCAAATTTCTCCTTACCATTCACTGATTCATGTCTATTTTTCCCCTTACACTGCTGTCTGCCCTACATATTCTTCAGGACCCAACTCAGCCTTCTACACTTACTGTTTTTCCTTGTTCTATTCCCATTGTTCTACTTCCATTGTTCTATTGTGGGTACCTATGCATTTTATTCCTCCATGTGCCTGTTAATTTGCCATATTATTTGCGTTTGCATATTGATGTAATGCTGAAAGCTATGCCACTGGTATTCCAGATACCAACAGGGTCACCCATGGTGGACAGATTTCAACTGAGCTTCTAACACAGATTAGGAAGAAGGACCCAGCAGCCCACTTCCAAAACAATTAGCTATTAAAAACCCTACCAATAGCAGAAAAACACAGTCAGATATAGTGCTAGAAAATGAGCCCCCTAGGTTGGAAGGCATCCAAAAGATGACTGGGGAAGAGTTGCCTCCTAAAAGTAGAGTCTACATTAATTATGGCAATGGAGTAAGCCCCAGGGACCTCTTCACTTGCTGATATGGCACAACTCAAAATGAGAAGGAATAACTGTAAATGTCCATGAGTAATTGGAAACTGGAATGTATGCAGTATGATTCTAGAAAAATTAGAAATTGTCAGAAAGGAAATGGAACACATAAGCATCAACATTCAAGGGATCAGTGAGCTAAAATGGACTGGTATGGACCATTTTGAATCAGATAATCATATGGTACACTATGCTGGGAATGACAGATTAAAGAGAAATGGGGTTGCATTCGTTATCAAAAAAGACATCTCAAGATCTGTCCTGAAGCACAATGCTGTCAGTGATAGAAAATATTGATACACATACAAGGAAGACCAGTTAATATGACTATTATTAAAATTTATGTACCCACCCTCAGGCCAAAATGAAGATAGGGAAGATTTTTACCAGTTTCTGCAATCTGAAATAGATTGAACATGCAATCAGGATGCACTGATAATCACTAATGACTAAAATGCAAAAGTTGGAAACAAAGGAGGCTTAATAGTTGGAAAATATGGCATTGGTGGCAGAAATGATACTGGAGATCGCATGATAGAATTTTCTCAGACCAATGACCTTTTCATTGCAAATACATTTTTTTCACCAAAAAAAATGGTGACTATGTACATGGAATTCACCATGGATGGATTATACAGGAACCAAATTGACTACATTTGTGGAAAATGATTATAGAAAAGCTCAATATCAAAAGTCAGAAGAAGACCAGGTTCTTTTTTTTTTTTTTTTTGGTACTGGGGGTTGAACATAGGGCCTCATGCTTACATGCATTGCAAGTGCTATACCACTGAGCTGCACTCCCAGCACCCCCCTTTTTTTTCACTTAGTTTGAGGCAAGGTCTCCCTAAATAATGTAGACTGGTCTCGAACTTGCAATTCTCCTGCCTTTGCCTCCTGAGTTGCTGGGATTACAGGCATGTGCCACTGTGCCTGGCTAAGACCAGGTTCTTATTGTGGATCTGAGCATCAACTGCTCATATCCAGGTTCAAATTGAAACTGAAGAAAATTAGAACAAGTCTATAGAGCCAAGGTATGACCCTGAGTATATCCCACCTGAGTTCAGGGACCACCTCAAGAACAGAGTTGAGGCATTGGACACTAATGACTGAAGGCCAGACAAGTTGTGGCATGACATCAAAGACATCATTCATGAGGAAAGCAAAAGGTTATTAAAAAGACAAGAAAAACAGGAAGGACCAAATTACGTCAAGAGACTCTGAAACTTGCTCTTAAATATCGAGTAACTAAAGTAAAAAGAAGACATGATGAAGTTAAAGAACTAAACAGAAGATTTCAAAAGGCAGCTTGAAAGGAAAAAAAATCAAATATTATAATATGTGCAAAGAGCTGGAGGTAGAAAACCAAAAAAGAACATGCTTTGTTTTTCTCAAGCTTAAAGAATTGGAGAAAAAAAATTCAAGCCTCGAGTGGCAATGGTGAAGGATTCTAAAGGGAAAATATTAAATGACACAGGAAACATCAAAAGAAGGTAAAAAGAATACCATCATTATACTAAAAAGAATTGATGAATGACCAGCCATTTCAAGATGTTACATATGATCAGAAACCAGTGGTGCTGAAGAAAAAAGTGATGGTTGCCTTGAAGGAACTGGCAAAACACAAGCCTCCAGGAATTGATAGAATACAAATTGAGATGTTTCAAGAAACAGATACAAAACTGGAGGTGCTAATTCGTTTATGCCAGGAAATTTGGAAAACAGCTCCCTGGCAAAGTGACTGGAAGAGATCCATATTTGTGCCTATTCGCAAGAAAGGGGATCCAACCAAATGTGGAAATTATTGAATGAAATCATTAATATCACATGCAAGTAAAATTTTGCTAAAGAGCATTCTAAAACTACTGTAGCATTATATTCATAGGGAATTGCTGGAAAATCAAGCCGGATTCAGAAGAAGTCGTGGAACCAGGATCATTACTATCAATATCCCATGGATACTAACAGAAATCAGAGGATACCAGAAAGATGTCTATTTATGTTTTACTGATTATGCAAATGCATTTGACTGTGTGGATTGTAACAAATTATGGACAACACTGTGAAGAATGGGAATACCAGAGCACCTAATTGTACTCATGAGGAATCTATACATGGACCAGGAGGCAGTTCAAATAGAATGAAGAAACACTTGCTGGCTTAAAGTCAAGAAAGGTTTGTGTCAGGGCTGTATCTTTTTACTTTACCTCCTCAATCTCTATGCTGAGCAAATAATCCGAGATGCTGGACTTTATGAAGAAGAACACAGCATCAGGATTGGAGGAAGACTCATTAATAACCTATGTTATGCAGATGACACAACTTTGCTTGCTGAAAGTGAAGAGGATTTGAAACATTTACTGATGAAGATCAAAGAACATAGTCTTCATTATGGATTGTGCCTCAACATCAAGAAAACAAAAGCCATTACTACTGGGTCATATGCAACTTCATGATAAATGGAGAAAATATTGAGGTTATCCAAGATTTTGCTTTATTTGATTCTATAATCAATACCCATGGAAGCAGCAGTTAAGAGATCAAAAGACATATTACGTTGGGAAAAGCTATTGCAAAAGATCTCTTTAAAGGTTTGAAAAGTAAAGATGTCACACTGAAGATGAAGGTGTGCCTGATTCATGCCATGGTATTTTCAGTCACATCATATGGTTGTGAAAGCTGGACACTGAGTAAGGGAAATAAGAGAAGAACTGATGCTTTTGAATTACGGCACTGGAGATGGATATTGAATATACCATGGACTGCCAAAAGAACCAACAGGACTTTCCTAGAAGAAGTGCAACCAGACTATTCCTTGGAAACAAGGATGGCTAGACTCTGTCTTATGTATTTTGGACATGTAGTCAAGAGGGGCCTATCCCTGCAGAAGAAAATCATGCTTGGGAGAGTGGTGGGTCAATGAATAAAAGGAAGATCAATTAGATGGATTGACACAGTGACTGTAACAATGGGGTTAAACATAAAAATGATCATGTGCTGGGCACAGAGTGGGCCAGTGTTTTGTTCTGTTGTACATAGGGTTGCTATAAGTCAGACCCAACTTGATGGTGCTTAACAACAATGACATACATCGTTTTCTCTTGGGGTAATGATATATGGAAGGGGTGCTATAGTGATGGTGACAGAGACAGGTACTCTTGGACACCAATCTCCATAACTTAATGCTGTGGGCTGCAAGGACTTGTTGTTGTTGTTAGGTGCCATTGAGTCGGTATCCGACTCATAGCGACCCTCATAGGGTTTTCAATGGCTGACTGTTTCGGGATTGCCTTGGGAGTGGACTGCCAGGCCCTTCTCCCATTTTTGCAGTGCTGGGAATTGAACTTTGGACCTCAGAGACTGCAGTGCAGTACTCTACCCACTGAGCTAAATCCCAGCCCAAGCTAAAATAAAACTTTTTCATTCTGTGATACCAGGTCCCCATCATTCAAGACCTCAGGCTATGAAGACAAGATAACTGACATCAGACTTTTTCAAAACCCAGTTAATTGGACTAAAACATTCCCCAAAGTGAATTATTTCCTGCTAAGGTAAACCCTAGGTGAAGCCAGCTATAAAATGTCCAAAAGTACTTCACAAACGCCAGCAGCCAATATAAGCAATATACTTTTTCTTGTTGCTTCTGCCCAATGCTGTCTTGCAGTGTACTGGTAAATTTTCTCTTTCCTATTCTATCCTGGGCTCCTGTAAATTCTTTTACCACTCATGGCACCAGCCACACTCCCACCCATTCTACTTGGTGGCCCCTATGGGGACACACCTTATGCGGAGTCACTGTGCAGAGAGTGTGCAGGGAGTCTGGGAACATTTCTGTCTCCCCACTTCCTATTCTTTGTCTAGAGACCCTTGGAGGGCTCCACTCAGGTGGGGGATGAAGATTTCCAGCTGGAGCTGCTCTCGGTGGAACCTGAAGGTCTCCCTACACTGAAGGGCCACTCCTATAGCCCTTAGCAGTACGGGACCTGAATCTTCACTACAGATCTCTCAGTGGACTTTTTTTCTCTCTGCCTTGGGACCCTTAGAGAACTCTACTGAGGTTTGGGGAAAATTAAAATTCTCTGCCTGGGGCCACTTCCTGGTGGGATCTGAAGTTCTCCCTACTCTCGTGGACAACTCCTATAGCCCTTGGGGCAAGGGATGTGAGCCACCTTACAGAGCGTTCAGTGGAAGGGCTCCTCCAGGCAACTAGTGATCCCTGGCACTCTCAGAAGACTCCATCCATTCCTTCAGACTCAACACAGGGAAGTCTTCTAAAGAAGTGGGATAAATTTGACCCTTATACTTTAAAGAAGAAACATCTGGCACTCTTCTATAATGAGACTTGTCCATTATATAAACTCCCAGGCCAGAAGGCATAGCACTTATATAGCACTCTTAACTATAACACCATTCTCCAGCTTGCTCTGTTCTGTTTCTGTTTTTCTAAGTTGCCTGATGTCCCCTATGTCCAAGTTTTCTTGTCTCTTACTCTGCAAAACCTCTGCTCTATGAGCTTGGCCAGATTCCCCCCAGGTCACCCAAAATATAAAGGACTATGTTGTTGTTGTTGTTAGGTGCCGCTGAGTTGAGTCCGACTCATAGCGACCCTCATAGGGTTTTCAATGGCTGACTGTTTCGGGATTGCCTTGGGAGTGGGTTGCCACATCCTTCTTCCATTTTGTGGTGCTGGGAATCGAACTCAGGACCTCAGGGACTGCAGAGCAGTGCTCTACCAACTGAGCTAAATCCTCTAAAAAAGTCTTACAACTCTGATAGATCGCATGTCCTCTTGATCAGAGAGGCTGCAGAGACTCCAGAGCCTGGTGCTAACCAGTGCACACCCTGCAAAGAGGAGAGTCATTAAAGGAGGCAGATGGCACACCTGATAAAAGAAAAACATAAATCCCTTAAAACATCACCTCAGGAGTCTTGACTGGCCTTCACAATAAAGACAAAACAGTTAATTTTAGCTACTTACATGGTTTTAAGTGCTGGGGTTTAGCTCAGTTGGTAGAGTACTGCTCCATATTTCCTGAGGACATGCGTTTGATTACTAGCACTGCAAAAAATGGGAGAAGGAAATGGCAATCCACTCCCAAAACGATCCTGAAACAATCAGCCATTGAAAACCCTATGAGAGTCACTGAGTTGGACACGCCTTGGTGGCACCTAGCAAAGACAACATGGTCTTAGACACCCAGCAAGAAAATATAACCCAAAATGAAGTAATCAGTAATAATACAAGACAAAAAAGCTAACCAAATTTAACAGGGACCTTGCTAAGTCTTATTAAGTACCCAAATGGTTGACAAACTCCAGGGGATTACTAATGGGGTTCCTCTGTCTAGGATAAAACCCTATTTTTCAAAAATCACAGTAAGACACAAGAAGACCCAATTTGGAGCTGTGAACCAGTCAAGGACTTACAATTTCTCTGGGCCCCATGGGCCAGAACTTCAGGTAAATGAACATATGGACCTCTGATCCATAGCTCCTGCTCTTGGAATTACTCTTCCTGGTGGATTCCTAGTAGCTCTTCTGGTCATCCGTACCTGTACCCTCCAGGCAAATTCTTCTACACTGCCATGAGGCCCCTTTTAAGATGCTCTATTCTTCTGTCAGGACTAACATGTCTGACTCTGAGTAAATAATAATCCAGCACTCTCTAGTGGACCCTACCTCCCTTCCCCATTCTTACCTGAGACTCCTAAAAGCAGTTTCTGGCTAACTTCATGAGATCTCCTTTTTCTTGGGGAATTCCAGGACTTCACCACTTGGTTTCCTTTTACTTTTATGGCCAGATAATGGCCCAACTTCATTTCACAAATAATCCAAGGAGTTATTGAAGCCCTTTGAATAAAATATAGTTTGCCTGCTACATGGCACTCACACTCCTCAGGAAATTAGAAAGGACCAATCAGACATTAAAGAGACTCCTGTCTAAACTAATACAGGAAACACAACAGTTCTGGCCACTGCTCCTACCAGCTGCACCTCTAAGATTCTGTATCACCCCAAAGCTGAGACACATCTCAGCCTATTTGAGGACCTGTAGGGAAGGCCATTTCTTCAGACAGGTCTTTTAGTATGCCTTAAATCCCATTACCTTATCCACTATGTTATATCCCTGGAACTAACTATCAAGGCCATTAATAACCATGAGGAAAAATACAGTCTTAAACCTGACTGCTTTCCCAGGTCAGAAGGATCTCTCCCTAACGCCTGGGGATTTGGTATACCTCAAAGTTCTCCCGCAGGATAAGAACCCTGTGGAGCCCATTTAGACTGGCCCCCACCAAGTCCTCCTGACAAGTCCCACCACAGTTAAGCTTCAGGGATTTTCTTCCTGGATCCATCTCTCCCTTGTTAAACTTGTTCTTATACCAGCATGAGATTCACCAGCCTGCTTCAGCTGTGAGCCTGCCAGGGATCTGTGCTTGCTGCTCAAAAAGACTCCAGGTGACATAAGCCCTGACCTCCAAGACTCATGAACTTGGCTTTTACTCTAAGCCCTCTCCTATGAGCTCACCACTTTTTCACTACTATCCTCCAAAATAATACCTCATGTTTTCCTTCCAACATTCAAGAGGTCACCAGTTCTCAGTTTAGAGAATTTATTTTTGATTTTTTCCTCCAGGGATATTTCTAGGATTTCATGTGGGACAAGGTAGTAGAGTTTTTAAAGATATCTTAAATGCTGTCAAGTTTATCCAACAACACGAGTGGGCCCCAGTCCTAGGTCTCTGCTTACTTATGGGATTCATAGTCATATTAGACCTGCTCTTCTGCTATCTTCCTCAAGTTACTGTGTGATGTCACTTTAAATAATCTTCTTGCTCCTTGGTCTTTCTGTCTCTGAAACACCACCTCCATACTTCCTTAATCTTTCTCTACTCAAGGCTGCTCATGACCTTCTAAAAACCAAAATTCTTCTTATGCGGCTGGTTGCTAGCTCTGTTTGTCTCTACTTCCAGATGGGCAAATACTTGCCTACTCTGCTACCTCCCTTGAATGGACTCAAACTAGCACAACACTACACCCTCACTTCCAACTAAATCCCTATCTCAAAGGGCTGATAACCCCATCTAATCATCTAATGAGAGAGTATAAAAGAAGACTGTCCAAGGTTAACAAAAACATCTCCCTCTCCTGGGCACACTTCTCTATGATGTTAAACTTCCGCTTCAAGCCCCATTTTGCATCAAGAGTCAGGACAAACAATCTTTCTCTTTCCCAGTCAGTGCTCTCCCTAGCTCTCTCTGAAATTAAACCCCAACCCTAAAGAATTAACCTAAAAGTAACTTATAATCAATTACAGGACAGTCTGCTACTATCAGGGGCCACTGTCTTGAGGCAAAGTACTCCCAAAACAAAGATTCCCATTTTTGCACTTGTTGCCCACCTCCTGATGTCTGTCCTGACCTGTCTCCTTGGCAGGACTGCAAATTTGTTGCATTTACCAGTCACTACTTACAATTCACCCCTTGTAGTAACCCTAACTACTGGGTATTCTTAGATCCCAGCTGATTTTATCTCTTCTGGAAAAACAAAACCCACCCACCAGCCAACCCACAAATAGAGCCAATGCAGACCCTCACCAGGGTAACCTTGCCAATGGGACATTTCTTCTTTGGGAGCACAAGTTCCTTCACTGGAGTGACAATGCACCAACTCCTTTACATAGACATAACCATGTTCCTTGGCTCTAAGGGGACTTTCTTTCTTTGTGGCATAAACACATACTTCCTGTCTTCCTGCTAACTGGACTGGCACCTGTACTCTGGCCTACCTTGTACTGGACATCCAAATTCTCCCTGCCAATCAGTCACTCCCAGTCCTTCTTTTTGGCTCAACTTGGACAAAGCATGGAATTCATTTGATCTCCCTACTTGTGGGACCAGTCATAGCCAAGGGGGTAGGCATGGGAACAGCCAGCCTTGGCCTGGCATCCCATACCCACCATACCCTCTCCCCTGAGTTGTCAGCAGGTTTGGAGTGAATTTCATCTGCCCTCGAGGCCCTACAGGCTCAAGTGAACTCACTAGCATCTGTAGTCCTCCAAAACCACTGTGGCCTTAATTTGCTCACAGCTACCTAAGGAGGCAGCAGCTTGGTCTTAGAGGAGGAATGCTGTGTCTTTGCAAATCAGTCAGGAATAGTTTGGGACACAGTAAAGAAGCTCAGAGCCCAGGCGGCCAGCACTCGAGAGGGAGTCTTCCTGGCACTGGTTGTCTTGGCAGTAAACATGGGGCTGGCTCTCCTATACACTCACCTTTGTGGGACCACTTGCTCCATCTGTTTGCTCCTTATGTTTGGCTCCTACATTCTTAACTTCCTTGTCAAGTTTGTCTCCCCTAGGATCCAACAATTCTAGCTCTAGATGATGCTGCAGTGCAGATTCCAGGCAATACCATCAAACAATGCATTGCCCTGGCACTCTGGAATGAGCTGCAAAGCATTTCTACTCTGACTATTTCTAGTTATCCACACAAACCCCCTTGTGATTCCCCTGCAGATCTCCTAACAGACCAACAGTAATAGGCAAGGGCAATGCTTTGACTCTTATCAACCTGCAGCAGCTGCAGAAGAAAAGAACTATGTCCAAATGCCCAAGATTGGCATTGTCAGTGTGCCAAGGGGGGATGAAGAGGGGAAGCTATTTCTGAGGGGTGCTGTGGGGATGATGGGAAATGAGAGAGACAGGTATTCTGGGACACCAGGCTCCATAATTTAATGCCACAGGCTAAAAGGACAGGATGGCTGAAATAAAACTTTTCACCCTCTGACACCAGGCCCCTTTACTCAAGACCACAGTCTATAAGGACAAAATAGCTGGGATCAGACTTTTTCAAAACAAAGTAATTGCACTAACCTCCCCCCCCCAAAAAAAAAAAAAACTTTCCCAAAAGAGAATTATTTCCAGCTAAGGTAAACCCCAGGTCAAGACAGCATAAACACCAGTAGCCCTTTACCCAGTGCAGAGCAACAAACTTTCTATTGTTGCTGCTGCCCATTGCTCTCTTGCAGTATACTATTAAACTTTTTCTGTTCTACTCTATTCTCAGCTCCAGTGAATTCTTTTACCACTCATGGTATTGGCCACTCTCCCACCCACTACATATTCTAATATTTAATGGTGCCCCTCCTCTACTACACTATGAACTTTTCTCTTTGATATGGTAGGGTGCTCAACACAGGGCCTCACACATACTTTGCTCTACCACTGAGCTGTACCTATAAGCCCTTTTTAGCATGTTTTATCTTGAGGGAGGGTCTCACTAAGTTACACAGTCTGCCTCTGGTCTTGAACTTATGATCCTCCTGCCACCAACTCCCCAGTGTTGGGGTTACAGGTGTGCAGCTGCACTCACCTCTGAGCTTCTTAAAGGAAGCTTCATGTTTTATTAGCCTTTGTATCCTACTGTATGGCACAATTCACTTACTCATTCCGCAAATATGTGTTGTGTGATTCTCATCAGACACTATCCATCCAAAGTCGCTGCCCTTAAGGAACTTACTATTCTAGTGGGAACGATAGGCAAAAATCAAAGATAAAAATAATAAAGCACCAGGCCATGATAAATGCTATAAAGAAAAATAATGTGAGATAAAGTGATAGAGATTGGTGTGGAAGGAGAGGTTGGAGGGATGTTTATGTTAGAAGATGATCAAGAAGGTGTCCAAAAGGAAATGATATATGTATGAGCAGAGACTTGAATGAAATAAAGGAGCAAAGCCACAGAATGGTCGGGACAGATCATTCTAGGCAGTGGAACTAGCAGGTGCAAAGGCCCTGGGTCAATGTGTATAGAGAGCTGAGAGAAAGGGAGAGAATGAGGGAAAAGAAAATGAGGATGAGGAGGTGAGCTAGACAGCAGGAAGGCCTGTAGACACGTCAAAAACTTTGGCCTTTATTCTGACAGCTGTGGAAAACCATTAGAAGATTTTGAGCTCTGTTGAATCACTTCTAAAAGAGACATCAGCACTTCCCTGGAGAAAATAACAGACCAGGGAAGAGGAAAGAAGATAGAAAGCAGGGTGAGGAATTAGAAAAAGACTGTATTGAAGTCAAGAGAAGATGTGGCTGGCACTCAGGCTGTAAGAAGTGAGAGATTCCCTCAAGTTAGTGGTAAAATCTGTAGGACTTACTGATGTGGGAAATGAGTGAAAAAGACATTTGGTTTGTGCATCTGGCAAGCAAGCAATTGGGTACAGGGGGCCTAAAGCTTTTAGATAATATTAAGACTGGAGATTAATATTTGGGAACTGTCAGAATATACATAGTATTTAAAGCCAGGGGACTTTCTGGGTTAGTCTGGAGAAGATAAGAGAAGCGAAGAGATCCAAAGATCAGCCCAGGAGCAAAAGAAAGTCATTAAAAGTACAGATACTTTTTTTCTAGAAGACAAGTGACATTAAGAAGCAGGGGGTCTTCAATTGTGTGAAATGTCTGCTGAGTTGCATATCTTCTTAGATTTTCATCTCTTTTTCTCTTATTCCATAGCTGGTCAGCACAGTTATTTGTGAAACTTTTAACACTTGTTAATAAATGAGCAATTTTTAATTGGAAACAATAAAATTAGTATGATATGATCTGTCAGTGCCACACTTCAGGCATGGTAGTTTTTCCTTGCAGAGAAATGTTCTCATTTATGTCCCAGGAGCTCTTGCCACCCAGTCACACCAAATTGAAAAGTTAAATAATTGTTCTGTTAATATGATCCATCTGAAGAAGTAGTTTGGATGATTAAGAAAGCAATGTTTTCCTTCATATCAGGGAATTTGCTTATAATTATTCAGATAATTGTCTCATTTTTCATGTTGTATTTGAACATGAAATTACTGTGCATTTGTTACCAGGCAGCTGAGTTTTTCTTCAGGTCTTTGGTCTCGTTAATAAAGGTTTTTAAATACGGACCCAGAAGGAACTCTGAGTAAGTTTATTTAGAGTCAGAAAAGAAAAGAGTGCCCCTAAATTCCGGGGCAAGCATGTTAGAGATACAAGCCAGCGCAGGGTGAAGGGGAAATGGGAGGACAAAGGGAAAGAAGCAGTTACACTTTCTGAGAAAGAAATCAGAAAGCAGGCAGGTTCAGCAGGGAGGAACTGTGGGACAGCCAAGTTTATACTTCTGAGGTAGAGATCAGAAAGTAGACAAGTCCAATGATGAGGCTGCGGGTGGGTGGCTCTGAACATCCTGAAGAGCTCTGTAGAGCTGCGGACAGCTGTGGACATCTGTGGGCTTTTGTGGGCATTTGCTGGCATCTGGACACTGTGGACACAGTGGACTCTGTGGATTCTGCTAGGAACTATGGGCTACTGGACATTGCTTACATCTGTGGACAACTAAGGATGACTGCTGTGAGAGCTATGGACATTGCTGTGGACTTCTGAAAACTGCAGACATCACTGAGAACTGTTGACAACCGTAGACTCTGGACACTGCTGAGAGCTGTGGACATCTGTGGACTTCTGCAGATGTGTAGACACTACATTGAGGGGTGGGACTTCGGAGTATTTAAGTCTGTATCTCACTAGAGGAACAGATATTCCTCCACTCTTTTTGATCTTGTCTTTAGGTGTGTCACATTTCCTTTACCCTTTGGCTTAGGCTGGCCTCCTTGGGATGTGGAATGGGTTTTCCTATTTATTGCAGAAAGGGTCCTGCCTAAAATGAGAATCTCTTTTCTAGCCCCAACATCATTGATCCATCTGCTGCCTACAATTTGTCTTCCTCTATTAATTCAGTTACAAGCTATGGGGCCATTTGTAAAGGTGCTATAGGTTACAGATTAGGCCATTTGTAAAAGGGTATTATCTCCTATCCACTGTGCTATTTACAAAGGATATTACCTATCAGGGAAGTGTTGACCACCACATCAAGTAGTGACCACCTCATCTCAGAGCAAGCTCACATTGGTATTTATGTCTCTAAAGGTACCTGAAAAGCAAATGACTGCAATTGTTTGTTCTTAGGTGCCTTTGAAAGGGGTCTGACTCATAGCGACCCTACTACTGCAGAGGACCCCTTTATTCTCTTTCTTCCTACCTAACATCCCCTATCACATTGACTTCTTGCAGAGATTTGCTGTCCAAATGCCAAAGAGTCAGGCTTGTTTTTACCTCCTGCTGTTTCTCTTCCCTTTGGGATTATGGCCCTTAGCCATAGCCACGGTGTTGTTCAGAAGGAACTTTGGTTCTCTTTCAGTGACTCAGTAAACTATTCATTTCATGGGTCCCTTAACTCATAGAAATGCTTTTCTAACTGAATAGATTCAGAGAAGAAAAGTGCACATTTCAAATGGTTTCAAGACAAAATTCATTAGTAAAGCTGAAAATTAGTCATGTCCCTGGGATGATGATCAACACCAAGATGAAGAGATGTCAACTTGAAGACTCATGAAGTCCTTTTGTGAAAAGTCAGACCACATATCTGATTTACTTCTATTGAATAAAGCACCCTCTGCCCAATTCACTAGCTTTGTAATTCTGAGTTCTCTGATAGAAGCTTACTGTCTACCACCTGTACATAGCCCACTGTTATGCAATCTCTGAAAATATCCATATCATTAAAAATTCCAAACAGAGCCAACCACAGTGGTGCATGCCTCTAATCCCAGCAACTCAGTTAGGCAGAGGTAGGAGAATCTTAAATTCAAGACCAGAGGTGGCTTACAGAACTTAGCAAGACCCTGCCTCAAGGTAAAATATTTTAGAGAGGGGGGTTGGAGTACAGCTCAGAGGTAGAGCCCTTGCAAAGTACATGGAAAGCCCTTGGTTCAATCCTTGCAGTACTGGAAAAAAAATTCAAATTAATACCACTCTAAAGCATAAACTGCAAGCTCACTTAGTAGGAGAAAGTGACAGGTTATTGCAATTTAATTTTTAATTGAGTACAGTGGTCAAGTTATAATTTAAGTTTTATTCTTTAATTTGTGTGCTTCTATTCTGCTGTTTTAACATAAATTTTAATGATGTTTTCTTTCCTGAGACATATGGTAGTATCTGAATGTTCTCCTGGACAGCTAGGGGTAAGGCAATATTTCCTCTTCTTGTGTAGAATGATTAATGCATATATTAAAGGTTTGAAACTTTAATTAACATTCACTTCAACAATTCTTTCAGAATTCTGTGAGAGATGTGTATTAATGAAAGTAAGTCTTAAGTTTGACCATGAAACTACTCCTGATAGTAAAGTAGTGCTGCTTTGTACTTTTCTGAAATAAATGTGCTTTGGAGAGAATTCAGAAGTGGTTATTTATAAAATGTTGCATTTATACCTAGGACATTGCAGAAAAACCACCGTGTGGGGGAGAAAAAGACTGTAATGACTACATGGTCTGTGTTATATGTACAGGCTCCATTCTTTCATATTTTTCAGTGTTTTATAAGTATGAGCATGTTATAAAATGAAATGACTGAACTATGCTAAAACAGTCATGAATGCTTTAAAAAATTAGCCACAAAATATTTTTGTTATTAGAGTAAAGATTAAATGGAATTTTAAATGGGGGAGAAATGCTGTCTTTTTTCAGTTGTATATCTAGTTAAATACATCCATCTCCTCTTTCCCAGGCTTTGCTAGAGGTGGTTAATGACCTTTTTGAAGAACAGACTGACCTGGAGAAAATTGTCAAGAAAATAATGCATCGGGCCCAAACTCTGTTGAAATGTGAACGCTGTTCTGTTTTACTCCTAGAAGACATTGAATCACCAGTAAGTTATCTTTTATTTTTCATATAGAATTGAAGACTGAGAAATAAATAAAGTTGAGCTTATCTGTAATTAATCTTGGGAAATCATGAGTGGAACAACTCTCTTCACGACTCTTCTAACCATGAGGCAACATTTTATAAGGGAGAGTTTATTTCCTTTAGATGTATTTCATTCTTCTTTTGTCCTTACTTTGGAAACATAGACTCTTTAAGCTTAGAGGACCTTAGAGATTCATCACAACTGTGTGTATTCACAGATGAGGGCATTAAGGGGCAGAATGGTTTGCCCAGTCTCACACAACTCAATTAGGAGAGAGCCTCAAGTGCCATCCTCCTTTTTCATTTGTCCATTGAGGGATAGGCCCTCAGCCTTTCTGGGAGTGGACTGCAGTGCACACAATGTCTCTCAGACCTCTATAGGGGAGCAGGAAGCAACAACTGATCAGAGAAACAGGCCCTTACTTCTTGGAGCCCAACATATTGGACCTGAGCTGGGTAGGGTGACCAGACTTATTAGCTAGGCTGTTCTCTCTAGCAGGCTTGATGTCATGGGTTTCCCAGCTTCTTTCACCACTCCTTTGGACCTGTGGATACTGGCTCAGAGTAGCTGATTCAGGAAAGGAGACATCTTCCTCCTCGCCACAGGGCTCCAGGTACTCTAAAGGGAAGCATCATGGAGCACAGGACCTCTGGCTTGCCACATCTTGGTGATTTGTGACCAGCTTTTAGGTTCTGTTCAACCCTGTAGCTCTTTGGGAGAAATCTGTTGAAAGAAAAACATACACAACAATATTAAAAATAACAATCATCATCAATCTAAGTTCTTGAAGATTAAATGTCTAAACCCTCAATATCAATTTGATATTTTTGCTGAGAACCCTCTTCAAAGACCAGGAATTATCTAGCAATTAAGAGTTGTTTGAATACCTCAGAGAATGATATTTTACTGTCCTTTACTTAGAAAACATGATTGTCTTTGCCTTGAGGTTTAATTTCCTCAAAGAATAAGAACCTGAGGATAAATTTTAATAGGTATTGTAAAACTAGTAACATTAAGTTTTTAATATATATGTACATAATGCATTCTCTGAGGCCCTGGGTTCAATTCCCAGTACTGCAAAAATGGGAGAAGGCTGTGACAATCCACTCCCAAAGCAATTCTTAAATAATCAACTAATGAAGACCCTATGAGAGGTGCCATGAGTTGGACCCAACTTGATGGCACCTAACAACAACAGTATTTAAAATGTTTGAGTGTTTCCCCAGAGTTTAGCAAAGCTTGGAGTTATTCCTATTTCAATAGGTGTGGCTTAAACAAACTATAGCTGTGCAAGTGTTCTGGGATTGTAGAAAACACAGCTGACCCTTGAGAAAACACACACACACGTGCGTACACACACACTTACACCCTCTAGCCCATACTTATGGAGTGATTCCTGACACTTTGTGAAGCACTTGAGTTCCTTTCATTCTTGTAAGTATTATTATCACCCTCATATTATAGATGAGGAAATAAGACCCTGAGAGTGGAGCGACTTGCCAGAGCCTCCCCCATCATGTAATAGTGTTACTTGAGAAACTGGAGCACAGGCAGGCCAGTCAGGAGCTAATGGGGACCTTAGAGATTCATCACAGCCCTGTGTATTCACAGATGAGAGCATTAGGGGGAGGAATGGTTTGCCTAGTCTCACACAACTCAATTAGCAGAGAGACTCAAGTGCCATCCTCCCTTTTGGCAACATAACCCTGGGAATGTGGCAACATAACCCTGATTCTTGTATGCACCATATAAATAAATTTATACCTGACACAGAAGTTACAGTAGAGAGTATAGATAAGGTTTATTAAAAGATAGTACACCATTAAAGAGTAATTACAGAGAAGACTGAGGCACCTGGAGAGGCTTAGATACACCCAGACAGGAATTTAAAAAACTGTGTTCCCTGGGTGAAAAAAAAATAGTATTCCCTCTGTATAATAATATTTCCCTTTCCCAGAGAAAGGTAAAGTTAGAGAGGACAGAGTTAGGTAGGCTTCTAGAGGGCAAAATACCTTAGCCAGACAGAGAAGATGGCAGGCCCAAGTGAAGGGAGAGGTGTGCTCATGGTTGCTAGAGAAAGAAGAGCAAAGGGCAAGAAACAGAGAAGAAGGAAGAATTGAAGGAAAGAGAGAGTGAGCACGTGTTTTCCCTAGTTTTATTTAAGCTAGGGCATGCCCAGTGTGATATCAGCCTGGGCTTCCAGTTCTGAGTACCCAGTGTGATGGTGAGCCCAGGGTCTTTATTTTATAAATGGATCAATGGTTTCGATTAGAGCATGGGCCCATTAGAAAGTGTCCTTCCAATGTCCTCAGAGATGCAAATGGTTTCATTCATGATGGCTGAATGGCCAGAGTCAATTTTAATCCCCTTTTCCTCCCTATTGCCTGCTAATGCCTAAGCTAACCTGCCTATCATTAGGAAGGAGTAGTGGTGTTCCCTTGTGCCTGCAGGGCTACAGAGAAGCTCTCATTGAGCCAAGGCAGCAGGGGCAGCTGCTGGGATTTGGCTGCCAGGATTCTCAGAGCCACTCTTAGATCTCTATGAGAGCAAGTGGCTTGGGAAGGCTAGATTGGAATCCGGACGAGGGAACACTCATTGTTTGCTGTTTGGTTGTTGACAGACATGAAAGTAATTTATACCAGCTGAGCATGTCATTCTTGCTAATCTTCTAACCTGGCCCTAGCACGGTCCAGCTCTTTGGCCAATCAATCGTAAAGGTATGGATAATGGAAACTGATACTGAAGATGGGGGCAGAGCTGGAAGGAACAGGACAGTAATGTGTTTATAGTATAAAGTAGGGCTGGGATTTAGCTCAGTGGGTAGAGCGCTGCGCTGCAGTCTCTGAGGCCCTGAGTTCAATTCCCAGCACCGCAAAAATGGGAGAAGGGCCTGGCAATCCACTCCTAAGGCAATCCCGAAGCACTCAGCCATTGAAAACCCTATGAGGGTCACTATGAGTCGGATACCAACTCAAAGGCACCTAACAACAACAACAGTATAAAGTAAGTGTGTGGAGGGATCAAACACCACCATCTAGATAGAGTAGATGGTACAAGGAATAAAGGTGCTGGCAATTACTAAAAGTTAAAAGAGCTATTTTTTTGCTATCATTCTTCAACACTCTTAAACTGTAAGAGTGGGGCTGGAGCAGAACATGCTTCTTCTCTCTTCTCATGCCCTCCCTGAAAGTGAAGATGAACCCTTCTAATAGGGAGGGTCAAGGTCTGCAGGTGTTCCTGGGGAGAGAACCATGTCAAAGAGAGAGGGAGAAGAAAGGAAGGAGGGAGGGAAAAAGGGAAGGAGAGAGAGATTGAAGGAGAGAGAGAGAGAGAGAGAGAGAGAGAGAGAGAGAGAGTGAGAAAGCTCATTTGACTGGATATTGGTTTAGCTGTGAACGTTTTTTTTTTCCCCAGGGTGCTGCTGGGGAAGGTGGTGGAGAAGTTTGTTTGGCTGGGGGTATATTTACATGGCATCAGCATGCAGAAACCCATCAATGCTATGCTCTCACTAAAACTTTCTTAAGCTTTTGGTCTTATAGGTGCTGCTGTTCTGTGCACCACTCCAGTTGTCAGGTAGAAATTATAAGAAAGAAACCAGACACAGTCACAATATGGATAGGAGAAGCAGCCAGGCTGAATAGGAAACAAGATACCAAACTCTGGTACTAGCACAGTGATGTTAGCATACAGAAAACTGCAAAGGCAACATTCTTTGGCTGGGTTTTCCTCCTTCCCCATATCAGAATACTAACTAGATAGATTGATATTTAAAACCTTTGTCATCTACATTTATTGAGGGCAATGAATGACTATCAGAGAGGAGATCTCAGCAATGTCTGGAAACATAGTTTGATTTAATTTGATTGGCAAAGAGCAGACCTAGATAGATTTATATCCTTTCAAAGATGAGAAAACAAAAGCGGAGCTTGACAATTTTTAATTCTTAAAAGTTCATATGGAAAAATTAACATGATGTAGCCAAAACCTTACTAAAAGATAGGGATGAACAGGGAAGTCTGTGACGCTATTAGGATGTATTATAAAACTAGAGATTAATTCCTCGTAAATAAATAGCTAAGTGGAATAGATTCTAAAGATCCCAATACATGTGAGAATCTAATAAAGAGTGTTCTCTTACTTACAGTGTTTAGAAAATTGTTTCTGGAGGAAGAAAGTATATTAGAAGAGTTTCAGACATTACAAAGTCATCTGTGCTGCAAGTATGTCAGCAATAGGTATATTTTAATAATTATAAAGGAATGAATATAAGATCTCAACATCACCCAGAAAATCCAGAATTCAATTACACCCTTCCCTATTATGTATGGTGCTAGGGTTTAGTTCAGTTGATAGAGCGTTGCTCTGCACTCTCTGAGGACCCTGATTTGATGTCTAGCACCACAAAAATGGAAAAGAACAAGGCAATCTACTTCCAAAGGAATCCTGAAATAACCAGCCAGTGAAAACTCCATGAGGGTCACTGTGAGTCAGACCCAACTCAATGGCACCTAACAACAACAAACAACTATTACATATGACCTTTTCTTCCTTATTATTATCTGCAGCCCTATCAGGATGTTTCTTTGACATTCTCCACCATCTTTGGTACCTCTGGTATTTATAGCAGCAAAGAACTTTGTGCTATGCAGAGTACTAGTTCCAGTTTTATATTTGTTATAACCGATAGTTATCAGCATAACATCAAGCACTAATTGCAGGAAAAAAGATTCATGTCAAAATGTTAGGGGAAGTTATCATTCTTTATTTTGCTCCTTAACTCTCTAGTCAGCCTGGTATGTTGCTTCAGGGGGGGAATAACATAGAATACAAAAGCAAAAAGCTAAATTCTGGGCTAGGCTTTTGAGTTCCTGAACTTTTCATTTGCAAGAGCCAGGATTTTCTAAAGGCTTGAAGAAATCAGAATCTAAAGTTATGAGCCAAGCAGAAAAATTGATGAAGCCCCAGCCTTTCCTACTCTTGGCTTGCTCAGACTGAGTGGGGAGAATAATATATGGGATGTACCCAGTCTTCCTAACATTGTGCCAGACTACAGACCCCATACAGTTGTAGTTAAGGTCATGGTAGTCCTCGGGGTTGAAAGTTCCATCTAACATCATGGTAGGAAAAAGTTGAGATGTGGCAATGTTGTGGGGGAAGTAAGAGGCAGTGAGTACATGATAGCTTTTTAAAAAGCCCCTGAGGAGCATGAGAGACAAATACAATCCCCCCCATTTCCTGACAGAAGTTAACAGAAGGACTGGGTTCTGAAGAAGCCTGGCGGTCACGATGGAGAAGGAGTAGAACTGTGACTCTGACCTGGAGATACTAGGGGTGGTTAACTATCCCTGTGTTCAGGATGACTATGCTGAGGCCCAATAAGGCTGCCTTGCAACTTAGTAGGGGCCAACCTGGTTGGCTTCCCTCCACAGCACCCAGGAAGTTTAACATGACTCTGGCGGGAGTTTCATCATTCAATGAATTTAAATCTGAAACGACTGAGAAAACCAGAAGTGGCTAAATCTAATGACAATGTTCTCTTTTGTCTTCTGTCAACAAGTTGAACTGAGCCTCAAGGAGAAATTTTTAGTTGAATTATAGAAACACAATGTTACTTTTTTGGTACTATTTTGTATCTGTGGCCTTTGAAATTTATAATAAATATACAAATTACATTCTCTAACCAGGCATCATAGATTTCATTCACATAGGTAACAAAGGAAGGAAAGGAAAGTGAGAGCTTATGCAGCGATAGCCTAAGGGTTTGAGGTTACAAACAGAGATAGTTACAGACAAAACTAGACCGTAAACTATACCCTTTGAAATGATCATTTCCATTGGAGAGAAATTACTTATATCTCTTCCAGAGTAAAAGCTACAGATTAACAAGTTACTTCACTAAATAGGGGTGGCTGGGATTTAGCTCAGTTGGTAGAGCACCACTCTGTAGACTCTGAGGTCCCGAGTTTGATTCCCAGGACCACAAAATGGGAGAAGGATGTCTCAATCCACTCCCAAGGCACTCATGAAACAACAGTCAGCCTTTGAAAACCCTGTAAGTGTTGCTGTGATTCGGACATGACTTGATGGCACCTAGCAGCAACAACAACTCACTAAACAGGGGGTCTTTTATAAGTAGTAACCAGTAAATGGAACTAAATATATTTCTTTAATCAGGAGTTGGTAATTTTTTTTAAATAAATGCCCAAAAAGTAAATATTCTAGATTCTCCATGTCATATAGTGTCTGGTGCAGCTACACAACTCTACTTCTGCAGCATGAAAGCAGTCATAGACAATAGATAAAAAATGAACATGGCTATGTACCAATAAAACTTTATCTACAAAAATAGATGGTGGGCCAGTTTTGGCTTGCAGGTAGTAAGTTTACATATCCTTGTCCTAAATAATCACTCCTCCAATTATTCATTTAAAAATTGACATATAACAAAGAATCACCATAATGGGGCTTCTAGAAAGATACCATAAAGAAAAGGGGGAAAGGAATGTGAAAATAAAGCCTAGATGCACCAGAAAAATTGATAACATTTTTCCATGAAATGAAATTACATATAATATGATCTCCTATGAAAAGTAAAAGTACTAAAAAAATAGATATAAGGACTCAGGAAATAAATGACAAACAGTAAGAAAGATCAGAAAATGTGGCTGTTAGAGGTTGGAAAGAAGCAAAAGAAAATATGTAATCATACAGACATTGATATTACATTTTTAAAAAAGAAAGAAAGGAAATAACAGACACTTCTAAAATGCATTCAGGGGCACAGAGAATAAAATTGAAAATGAAATGGAAAATAAGCCATTATAAAAAGATAAGAGAGAATGATAAGAATGGAGTCAGAATAACAGAAGTTCAAAATAAGGATAATTGGTATCTCTGAAGAGAACATGGCAAATGGAATAGGAAAAAGCATTCAAAATTATAACACTGGGACATTTTACTGAAATAAAGCCAAGATTGGATTTATGGAATGAAAGAACACATTATTTAAGGAAAAGTTGGTACTCCCTGATTAGTACTGAAACACATATTGTGTTCATGGACTTCAAAGACATTGAAAAAATTCTATGGGCATCTATCAAGTCACCTATTCGAAGGAAATTCGTTCTGATATTGGACTTCTTAGTGGCACACCCCAGGCTAGAAGACAATGGAGCAATATCTACAAAGTCCTCAAGGAGATAAAACATGGCTCGACAATTTTAAATCTAGCCAAATTCATATTCAATTATTTAAGCCACAGATAGATATTTTCAACTACACAAAGAAGAGTGTGGGAAATATTATTACAAGAGGGCCATCTTGAAAAACATAGAAAGGTTGAAATCTGGCCATGCAAGCAATGAATGAGGTGAGAATGAAGAAGACTGTTATTGAATATTCAGTGCATTTAAGTATAGAACCAAGGCTAAAAGACAGTGGGGTATATGCTTGTAGAAACAAACATAAACCTTATGTTATACACCAGAACAATAGTGTGTTTCTCCACATCTGCCAAGTGCCCAATGGGCAGGAAGGAGATGTGTGCCTGCACGTGCAATGCATTATGTTTCACAAGAGGAACCCTGTGCTTGGGGAATATGACCCTTTTCGAGTGAGTGGTATTGAGTCTGATGTTTGGGGAGAAATGTTACATTGCCTTTCAAGTTTTCTCACTTCAGATACAATTCTGAGAAGTGAACTGGATAGAGTTAGGACCTTGCAGCCTCAACATGCACAAAACTATGCACTCTGGTCTCATGCAGATTGCCTCTCTCAACACGTATCCTCAATTTTGTGTATTATTTTAATTTTAATGTATCAAATTTATCAACCTTCGATTCATGTTTTGAAATATTTGTTATAAAAATCTTTACCTCCTATTAAAATGCATCTATATACATATATACACATATATGTGGTATATGTATACATATATGGATTAAATATGGGGCTGGGATTTAGCTCAGTGGGTAGAGCACTGCTCTGTAGTCTCTGAGGTCCCGAGTTCAATTCCCAGCACCGCAAAAATGGGGGAAGGACCTGGCAATCCACTCCCAAGGCAATCCCGAAACAGTCAGCCATTGAAAACCCTGAGGGTCGCTATGAGTCGGATACCGACTTGACGGCACCTAACAACAACAACAATGGATTAAATATAACCAATTGTCTTATAACTATGTTTGCCTACTTTGTAATGCCATGTCTATATTATTCCAAGTATCCATGTATTCCAGGTTCTGTTTCTGAGCTTACTATTTTATTCTATTAGTCTATTTGTATATTTCTACACCAGTATTGCACAATCTCAATTTCTATAATTTTTAGTACAGTTTGATATCTGATAGGGCAAATCTTCAGTATTGTTCACCTTTAAAATCATTACATAACTGCATTGCAGGAGAGGAAAGGGAAACTTCTTTTCACATCTCTTTCCTTTTCTCATGGAAGAAAATCTTTCCTAAAAGGAATTTGTTCAGCAGATTTTCCCTACTACCCATTAGTCAAAAATAAGATGTTACTCAAATTATTTATACTCTTAATACTTTTCTGTTCTTCACCTATTAGTTACTATTATCTAGTATAATTATCTAATATTTTCAAATCTTTAGCATAACTGAGATCCCCCTGTCCAGCTATGTAGGTTATTGGTTTAACTGTCTGTATTATGTGTCTTTGAATTTGAGATTGCAGTTTATTTTTGATGAGATAGTGTTTCTTATTAGGCATTTGTACCATTTTGTTTTGTCTTAGTTTTAGTTTTTTTAAATTAATTAATTAATTTTTTATTTTTTTTTTATCTTTCTTTCTTTCTTTCTCTCTTGCCCTCTTCCCTGGCTGTCTAGTAGTTTGCATAGCTCACTGGTCCCTAATCAAGGAGGACTTATGTTGGTGGTTCAGGTCACCTGCAGAGTGGTAATATTACACCAAGTGAGAGGTTGCTTGGTTCAGTGGGGGTGAAACTGGGTCATCTGCCTCAAGGGAACACTTTTAACCCCTAGGCCCCAGGAGAAGCTGACATTCTAGCCATCACTGCCTGCCTGTTTCTGGACCTGGAGTACAGAGACATAAGCCCAAGTCTTCAGTCTTTCTCTTATAGATTTTTTTAAAACCTCTTTCCTTTCCTCTCTTTTTCTTCTCTTCTTTCTTCCTTTCAACTTCTAGATGTCTTTCTGAGTTTTCTCCTTCAGTATTTTATGAATCTTTGCTCTGTTTTTGGAAGAGATGAGATGTGTCAAAGTAGCACCATCTCTATTGGCATTATATGCACAACTTTATAATCAGAAAACAAAAACCAGTATCATTTTAGGAAAAAAACCTCCTTCTTCCAAAAAGAACTTTTGCTTCTCTGTGTTTTATTAAAATTATTCCTGAGAACAAAAGCATTTATTTATTTATTTATTTAGTGATTCTAATACTTTTTAAAAGGTGATTATTGTAAGATGTTTCATGGCTCCTCCACATTTGAGGGAAAAAGAGAGAAACAAATTTAAATCTAGCTATAGAGGCTTGGATTCACCAAGATCTTTGTGTTTAGAGTCTGCATTCATAATCTTTAGGCATTCAAGTGTAAACTGATCAGCTTACTGAGTAGATGCCAAAAATAGAAACAAAGAATGCCTTTCCAGCTTTTTCTCCTGCCAAAATTAATATCTCACTCCTTTTGCTTTCCTCAAGTGTTTCAGTCAATTGATTTTAAGTGACTGTGTCAATGGCATTTGCTGTTAGGCTTGAAAAAAATAAAGCAAAAAAACAAAAAAAGCAAAACTTTAGTAGGCTGCTGCTGTCAAAACCAGGAAATATTTAGTCCTTTGAATGGAAAATTCTCTGCTAATACCATTCCATTCCATGAATCTGTCTAAGCAATTCCTATCACTTCTCTTAGTTCCTTTCCAGCTCATGTATTCTCTGTTGTCTCTATTTCTTTTAGTGCTTACACAAAGAAAGCAAATGTAGGCATTCCAGTCTCAGGTCCTAAGGCACCATCTCAGCCCATTATTTTCAAGGGATCTCTTTTCATGAATCACCCTGATGGCTGGAAGCTGTTTCATTGTCCCAAACTCTATGAAGTACTTTGTAACTAAGCTTATGAATACAAGCCTGGTTTCTGGAGCTCATTTCCTAAACTGTGAAGCATAGCTAGCCGTGTATTCTAGCTTTCTAATGTGTTCCTTAACTTCTCAGTTCTTATGTAAATATGTTGTTGTTGTTAGGTGTCCTGTAATGAGTCCAACTCATAGTGAACCTATGTACAGCAGATGGAAACACTCACTAATTCTGTGCCAGGCACATGATCTTGTTTAAGTCCATTGTTGCAGACACTGTGTCAGTCCATCTGGTGGAGGGTTTTCCTTTTTTTCGTTGACCTGCCACTCCCCCAAACATGATGTACTTCTCTTGGAACTGGTCCTTCCTGACTACATGTCCAAAATATGTAAGACGCAGTCTAGCCATCCTTGTTTCCAAGGAGAACTCTGGTTACACTTCTTCTAGGACAGATCTGTTGGTTTTTTTGGCAGTCCATACCATAAACCCATTTTGTTTTTGTTAGGGGTCATGGAGTTGGGTCTGAGTCATAGTGACCAATGGCTGCTTGTTTCTGGATTGCTTCGGAAGTGGATTGCCATGTCTTCCTCCCATTTTTGCAGTGGTGGGGATTGAACCCTAGGCCTCAGAGAGTGCAGACCAGCATTCCACCAACAGAGCTAAACTGCAGCCCAGTATAAAATCATTGACTGGACAGTTTTCCTGAATCCTACATCAGAGAGGAAGATATGGGGGGCGGGGAACTGAGTGTTCTGTGATTGTTCTGAAACAGTATATAATTTAATCTTTTCCCTCCCAAGTGGATTGTAAATATTGCTTCAGACTTCCTCTCCATATCATTTTCTTCCAACTTCTCCAGCTTTCTTCCTTTAATTTTAAGAATTTAAGAGAACCTAAATTCTATTTGATTTTTGTTCTGAATGGTTCTCTAGAGTGCAAAATAGAAGATATTTTCATAAAGCCTCTTACTTAAATACATATATACACATACATCCTTAATATATCATATTATATATTCACATAATAACTTTATTAAAAGTCTAATGTGCTATCCATCCCACTGCTGTTGTTGTTAGGTGCCATGGAGTTGGTATCCAACTCATAGTGACCCTACTTACAACAGGTGAAACACTATTGTCAGTGTTCTCTGCTATTCATAGGGTTTTCAATGGCGGATTAATTTTTGGGAGTGGGTTGCCAGGTCCTTCTTCCAAGCCTATAGTATCAGGCAGTCTCCCATTCAAGTACTAACCAGGCTTAGGGTCGGGCCTAATTAGTACTTGCATGGGAGACCGCCTGGGAGCACCAGGTGCTGTAGGCTTGGGAGAAGGACCCGGCAACCCACTCCCTGTAAAAAACAATCTGCCATTGAAAATCCTATGAATAGCAGAGAAGCACTGACAATAGTGTTTTGCCTGTTGTACATGGGGTTGCTATGAGTTGGATACTGACTCAACAGTACCTAGCAACAACGATCACACACACACACACACACACACACACACACACACACACACACACACGCTATTTTTTCTTTCTTTTTATCTTTTTTGTTCTTGTTTCTGTTTTTTTTTTTTTTTTCCTGTGGTACTGGGTGTTGAACCCGGGCCTCACACATGCTTGGCAAGCACTCTATCACTGAGCAGCATCCCCAGCCCATTCTTTACTTTTTAATTTTGAGACAGGGTCTCATTAAGTTACAGGTTGTGCAGGCTGCCTCTGGCCTTGAACTTGCAATCCTCTGCTTCTCCCTCCTGAGTTGCTAGGATCACAGGTGTGTACCTCCACACTGGTTCTTTTTTTTTTCCCCTTTGTTGATAAATGTTGGTGGGGTACAGAGTAATACAGCATTGGTTATTTCCATTGTACAATTATTGTGTTGCTTTTGGTTACACTTTCACCAGCTTACAAAGTTTATGGAACATTTTGATTAATATGTAGTAAGATTCAGATGCAATTATGCGTTATATTCCACTATTTTCCCCAGGTACTCATAGAGTTGCATCATTTATATTGAGATTATCCTCTCCCCCTTTATTCCTTTACATTATTTCCCCTCCCCTTCCCACCTTCCACTTCCCTTTGTTTGTTAGTCCCCTCACTCTTTCTTTCTACTCTGCTTATATGTTCCCTTCTTAGCCAAGTTTAATTATTCATTTTTATCTATATATATGGGTATGCCTGTAGCCATACCATTGTGGCATCCGATCCCATCAAATCTCAGAAGATAAGCAGAGTCTGACTTGGTTAGGACTTGGGAGATCACCTGGGAATACCAGGTACTATAGGCTTGGGAGAAGGACCCAGCAACCCATTCCCCAAAACCAATCAGCCATTGAAAACCCTATGAATAGCAGAGAAGCACTGACAATAGTGTTTCATCTTATACATAGAGTTGTTATGAGTCAGACACTGACTCTACAGTATCTAACAACAACAACAACAACAACAACAACAACAACAACAACAACAACATATGTATAGTGTTTTTTCCATTCCTTTAAGTAAGATTCAGCTCTCACTTATGAGTGAGAACTTAAGGTATTTCTCTTTTGAGCCTGTGTTCATTCACCTAAGATGATATTCTCCAGTTCCATCCATTTTGAAGCAAATGACATTATTTCATTCTTTTTTATTGCTGAGTAATAGTCCATTGTATATGTGTACCACAATTTTTTTATCCATTTCTCTGTTGATGGGCATCTTGGTTGGTTCCATATCTCCTTGCAATTGTGAAGAGTGCTGTATTAAATATGGAGATGCAGGTGTCTCTGTGGTATGATAACTAGTCTCCCTTTGGTTATAGTCCCAGGAGTGGTATAGCTGGGTCTTATAAGAATTCTATTCTTAGTTTTCTAAGGTATCTCCATATTGATTTCCAAAGTGGTTAAACTAATTTATAGTCATACTGGTAAAAGGGTTCCTTTTTCTCCACATCCTTGCCAGCCTTTGTTATTATTTGTTTTGTTGATCTTGGCAATTTTTACTGGAGATGGAATCTCAGTGTTATTGTGATTTGCATTTCCCTAATGACTAGGGGCCTGCAGCCTTACCACTGTAGTATCTGGTCCCATCAGATCTCAGAAGTCAAGCAGGATCGGGCCTAGTTAGTACTTGCATGAGAGACTGCCTGGGAATAGCAGGTGCTGTAGGCTAGGAAGAAGTCCCAGGCAACCCACTCCCCAAAAAACAATCAGCCATCGAAAACCCTATGAATAGCAGAGAAGCACAAAAATAGTGTTTCACCTGTTATCCATAGGGTCGCTAAGAGTTGGATGCCAACTTGATGGCACCTAACAACACAACAACAACAATGACTAGGGATATTGAGCATTTTTCATGTGTTTCTTTGCCCTATAAACTTCTTCATTTTAGAACTGTCTGTTCATTTCCTTTGCCCACTTATGCACTGTGTTATTTGTTGTCTTGGGATTTGCTTTCTTAAGTTCTTTGTAAATTCTAGAAGTCTGTCAGATATGTAGGTTGTGAAGATTTTCTCCCATTCAGTGGGCTCTTCCTTAACTCTGTTAGTTGTTTCCTTTGCTTCACAGAAGGTTTTTAATTTCATGTAATCAATTCTTGTCAATTCTTGGTGCCATTTCTTGGGTGATTGGAGTCTTGTTAAGAAAATACTTTCCTGTACCTATGTGTTGGAATGTGTTTCCTGTCTTCTTCTAGTAGTTTTAAGGCTTCTGGTTTTATATTGAGGTCTATTATCTATTTCCAATAGACTCCCATGCAAATTGAGAGACATGGGTCTATTTCCAATTTTCTGCAGATGGATATTCACTTTTCCCAGCATCATTTTTTGAAGAGGCTATCTTTTCTTCATTGAGCATACTTAGCTGCTTTGTCAAAGACCAGATGGCTGAAGTTGTGTGGCTATATCTCTGGGTCTTCAATTCTGTTCCATTGGTCTTCAAGCCTATTTTTGTGCCAGTACATAGCTGTTTTTGCCTGTATAGCCCTGTAGTATAGTTTAAGGTGAGGTTGTGATCCCACCTGCACTAGTTTTGCAGCTTAAGGTTGTTTTGGCTATACGTGGTCTTTGTGTTTCCATGTGAATTTTATGATTATTTTTTCTATTTCTTCAAAGTCTGTCATTAGTATTTTAATGAGAATTGCTTTAAATCTGTAAATTGCTTTTGGTAGTATAGTCACTTTTACAGTATTGATTCTCCCAATCTATGTGCAAGGGAGGTCCTACCATCTTCTTCTTTTCTGTTATTTATTTCTTTAATGTTTTAAAGTTTTCCTTGTAGAAATCTTCAGGATCTTTGGTTAGATTGATTCCTAAATATTTAATGTTTTGCCGAGCTATTCTGAAGGGGATTATTGCCTTAATTTCCTTCTCTTCCTATTCACTATTGGTGTAAAGAAGGGTACGGATTTTTCAGTATTAATTTTGTATCCTGCTACCTTGCTGAAGGAGTTAGGTATAAATATTTTCTAGAGGAATTTTTGGGGTCCTTAGGTAAAGGACCATGTTATCCACAAATAAAGTAATTTGACCTCTTCTATGCCCATCTATATTCCTTTGAATTCTTTCTCTTGTCTGATTGCACTGGCTAGGACTTCAATCAAAATATTAAATAAGAGAGGAGAGAGTGGATATCCTTGTCTTGTTCCTCATCTTAGAGGGAATGGTTCCAATCCTTCCCCATTTAATATGATATTGGCTGTAGGTTTATAACCGATGGCCTTTATGATGTTGAGGTATTTCCCTATTATGCCTATCTCCTCTAGGTCTTTTATCATAAAAGGATGCTGTGCTTTGTCAAAGACCTTCCCAGCATCAATTAAGATGATCATGTGATTTCTGTCTATAAGTCTCTTGATATATTGAATTACATTGATTGATTTTCATATGTTGAATCAGCTTTGAATCTGTGGAATGAAGCCCACTTGATCATGGGGTATGATCTTTTTTATGTTTAGCTGAACTCAGTTGGCCAGAATTTTTTTGAGGACTTTTGCATCAATATTCATCAGGGAAATTGGTCTACAGTTTACTTTCTTTGAAATGTCTTTGTCCTGTTTTGGTATCAGGGTGATAGTAGTTTAGTAGAATGAGTTTGGGAGTGACCTTTCCTTTTCTACTTTATGAAACACTTTGAGGAGAATAGGTATTAAATCTCCTTTAAAGGTTTCTTCTGTATTTTCATTTCTTGGGGGTAGTACAGTTTCTCAAAATATCCCCTGATGATCTTCTGATTTCACTGGTATCAGTGGTTATGACCCCATTCTCCTTTTTTTTTTTAATTTTGGATTTTTATTTCTTTCTTTTGGTGATACAGGTTGGGGCCTGTTTATTTTTATTAAATGTTTTTGACAACCCAGCTCTTAGACGAAT
>VMDO01019947.1:0-38580 GCA_007922755.1 Pedetes capensis
TTCTAGTCAACTTATTGATTTCTGAAAAGGCTTGTAAAATTTTCCATTATGTTTATGGATTTTTGGAAAGTTTTTATAACATTTTTCCTACTACTTAATATATTTTGAAACCATGCTATGAAGTGAATAAAAGTTTTATAATTTTTAAATTGCATTTCTAATTTCCAAAAATACTGCCTTAGCCTTTGATAGCTCCTTTTACATGGCAGTATAGTATTACACAATGGTTACAATTTTTTAAGTTCCTTTTTATTTGGTATATTGTCTCTATTTCTTCTGATGTTAGTTCTGTTAGTTGATCTAAATATTTTTCTCTTTTATTCTGTCTTATTCTCTTCAAATATCTGGTGATTCTTCTAGTCCATATACATTAATTTATCACTTAGTTGATTAGAAGATGACCATGTGAAACTTCTTTAGTGTTTCAGTGAGTCTGTTTTTCCAACAGTTACATCACCAGTGTACAGGACTGTATGGGTAGTGCTTTTATAAATTTGAAGAAAACATGGCCCTATTCAAGAGACAGGAAGTGTTCAGCACAGATCAAGTTTTGGGCTCCTTTAATTTTGTGTAAGAATTTTTCTCTCTAGGGTAGATAATTCTAGAGTATTTCTCCACTGGATGAGGATGTCTTTCCTATATGTAATCCTTCTCTGTCTATTCAGAGGTTGGGTGTTACTTCATGCCTTTTTAGGCTTCTTGCTCAGTTCCTAATATTTGTAGAAAACATCCTCTCCTGGTGCATAATTTACTTATTTTAACATGAGGTTCTTAGTGCTTACTCAAGTATGAAGAGCAGGGATTAGGATGAATGCTGACCCAGAGAAGGCCCAGTTTATTCTTTGCTTGAAAATGCAGTTAATTAAATAACTAAGCTTCTGGTATCCCTTGCTGTTAACTGTATTCTTTACTCTCTGTATTCTTTACTGTGTATTCTTTATATAGCCTTGTTCTTTATAGAATTTTGCTCATATCACATATCCTCATTTAATCATTTCAATAATCCAGCAATATGAATAGACTAAGGATTATTATTTTAATTGTGTCAAAAAGAACTGAAATTCAAAGAAGTAAGTAGCTCACCCAAAGATGATATGATGTAAAAGAACTAATTTTCAAATTCTTCACCCAGGGCCATTGTTTTTTTTTAACCCTGCCCCAAACTCTAGAGAATCTGTCATGAACAGTACCTTGCTTAAAACACAATGCAGTAGAAATAGTTCTTTCACTTTGATCTAGCTAAAAGGAAAGAAATTGAATCTTAATGATCTCCTTGAAGCTTTTCTTTAGAAGATAGAGCCTGTTTAGGACAAGGTTGGAATACCAAGGAAGATGAAAGAAAGAAAAATTAGCTTCTAAATTGGGATCCCTAAGATTTCCAGAAATATGCATAATGACAATTTGCAAAGAACATTAAATTGCAAGCAGCATGTACAGTTGCAATTTTAACTTCTAAAACACAGCAATTTCAATACCATCCAAAGGACTGTCAGTGCTGATGCATGAATTGATCAGCGACTTTGATCTGGCTAAAGGTTTTTCAGGATAACTCAAGTGTTTCCAGGTATACAGTTGAGTAAATTAAAGGGACTTTGATTATATTTCTAAAGTATTCAGCCCATCCCAAACTAGAGGAACCACTAAAAAAAAAAGGAACAAAGTATATATGTTCCTCAATTTACAATGGAGTTTTATCCTTATAAACTAATTGTAACATAGAAGTAAAAGTCAAAAATGTATTTAATACATTTAATCTACAAAAAATCCTAGCACAGCAAAACTGTACACTAGAGTTTGTCCTCTTGGTCATGTGGCTGTCTGGAAGCAGAAGCTTGTTTCTCTTGCTCAGTATCATAAGTGAGTACCATAAGGCATATCACTAGCCCATGAAAACAATGAAAATTCAAAATTCAAAGTATGGTTCCTACTGAATGTATGTTGCTTTCACACCATTATATAGTTGAAAAATCTTAAGTTGAACCATCCTAAGCCAAATCCATCTATAACTCAAATCATATTCTACTAGCAGATGGTATGAATAACTCATGAATATATCTTTTATTTCTTCCTTCCTCATAAACAAAGTTGTAGTTGAGCAGCACTGTGATATTCACAACCTCTTTCTAAATTCCCTGAGAAAGCATACATATGACCATTGCACAGTTTGAAACACACATAGAGTCATGGCCCTGGAAAAGGGACCAGGTTTGTTCCTAGTGGCAGAGCAAAACAAGTAAAACTGAGGCGAGAAGACAACTGTACCACAGTATGTTCCATGTCAAGTCCCTTAAACAGACCTATTCAGCCTATGCAGTTATAAGGAAGAGCTCTGTTCCTGAAATTTGTGTATCTGCTTCCTGTTTTACTGGCTATGCCTTATTTTCATCTTCCCTATTTCTCCCACTTCTTTTTTACTCAGGACATTAACTCTAAATTCCTGTCTCATAATAAACTGCCGCTTTGGATATTCACATTGTATCGATTACCCTGTCCCCACCTTGCTCTCCCTCTTCTACCCCATGGTATGAAGCTGGCCTCTCTGACCCTACACAACAACACTCATGGGCCCTCTGGCACCTTCTTCCCACATTGCTTTGGCAGAGAACAAACTAGGCCCATAACCTCTCCAGAAATCTCCATGTGTATACTGAGCACCTTGAGTCCTAATACAATCTCTCAAGGACTTCCCATATCCTATCACAGCCCATGCAATATCAAAAACCTTACAGAAAACAGTGACACTTTTTAAAGCTTAGCTCTAATCTGTAATGGAGAAAAGTTATTGGTACAATAAAATTTATATTTTTTCAATCTTTTCTATAAAATGGCACAGGAGTAAAGTTAGAAGTCAAGAGATGGATCTGGTCTTGTTGACAATCATCTCTGACTCTAACTGCACATACTGCCAAACACTCCACTGCGCTGGAAATATTCTATCCTATTTGTCTGCCGGTGTAGACTCTGTACTCTTCAGACATAAAGGCTACCTTATTGGCATCTTGTATCCAAAACACTGGGCAGGCAGCAACAAATTTTACTTGCATGAATGGATGGATGGATGGGAGAATAAAATGAACTGAAATGTGTTTCTCTGGGTTTCACTTCACTTCTTTAACTTATTTCAATTAACATTTCTTCAATTAACATTTGCTAAGTCCTATATGTCAAACACTGTGGTAGTAGCTAGAAATATATGAATTGTTTTTGTCCTTAAGGATCTAAACCTTTAAAAACAGTAATGGTTTGTCCAAAGAAACACCACCACCGCAAACACACATACACACAAACCCCACAATCATATGACCTCTAAATTCTTCACAATTTTAAAATCCTAAGATCTAGGATTCTGTCCCTCTGAGAAACTCTGCTGGTCCAACTAAATGACAAAAAGAACAATGAAGGAGAAAAAACTACACCCAGAGCTGGCTGGAGAAAAGTTTGATTAGCAGTTACACTCAGGACAGTAGAACGCTTTTTTAACAATTGTGAATTGCAAGTGTATGTATGTATGTATATATATATATATATATATATATATATATATATATATATACACACACACACACACATACACACATATATATTCATTACATTAATACATTAATGTATATGTTAATATGCATTATGTGTACATTAGTATATGCATATATATATAAACCAACCATTAATTTAGTAGCATTAATTATATTCACAATGTTGAACCATCATCCCTTAACTATTTCTAAATTGCTCCCATTATCTTAAACAGAAACTCCATAATCATTAAGTAAAATCTCTCCATTTTTCCTTCCCCCAAACCCTTGGTAACCTCTATTCTGCTTTCTTTCTCTATGAATTGCACATTCTCAATACCTCATATAAGTGGAATCATACAATGTTTGTCCTTTTGCATATGGATTCTAGTTTAGCATAATGTTTATACATGTATGGCTTATCTGAGAACACCATTCCTTTTTATAGTTGAATAATATACCACTGAATATATATTCCACATATTATTCATCTATTCATTTATTGATCAACACTTCACTTGTTTCTACTTTTTAGAATTTCTGAATAATACACAGAGAACAGTGATGTACAAGTAATTGTGTGAGTTCCTGTTTTCAATTTTTTGACATATATTTATAAATATAATTGCTTAGTCATTTATTTCTATGTGAAGATTTTTGAACAATTACCACATTATTTTTCACAAAAGTGACATCATTTTGTTTTCCCACTAGCAATTCACAGGCTTCCAGTTCTTTCATATCTTCACTAATATTTATTTATTTTTTTCTTTTTTGGTTATTGCCACCCTAATATATATAAGGTAGTATCTCATATGGTTTTGTTTTGTATTTCCCTGGTCACTAATGATATTGAGCATCTCTTTATGTGTTTATTGGTTATTTGTGCTTTTTAAATACTTATTGATCATTATGCCTTCTTTGGATAAATTTCTAAACAAAACAAGTTATTTGTCTAGTTTTTCATTGGAATCCTTGTCTTTTTGTCAAGTAATTTTGTCAGAGGTTTTTTACATATTGTGAATATTATGCTTTTATCAGGTACATGGTAATCAAATAACTTCTCCCATTCTGTAGGTTATCTTTTCACTTTCATAATGATATAATTTAATGCATAATACTTTTGAATTTTATGCAGTACATTTTGCCTACTTTTTCTTTTGTTGTCATATGTAAGAGTTCATTATTAAGCCTAGGATCATAAAGATTTCATCCTATGCTTTCTTCTGAGAGTTTTAAGTTTTATCCATTTTGAGTTAATCTTTGAATATGAAAAGTAGAAGGCCAACTTTGTTCTTTTGCCCATGAGAGCCCACTTTCTCAAAACCATTTGTCAAAGGATCTTTTCTTTACTCCATCTAATGGACTTGATCTTTGTAAAAATTAATTTTGGTCATATATATTTAGTTTCATCTATCATTATTCTGGGCTGGGATTTGGCTCAGTTGGTGGAATGCTGCTATGCAGTCTCTGAGGTCCCAGATTCGATTCCCAGTACCACAAAAATGGGAGAAGGATGTGGCAATCCACTCCTGAGGCAATCCTGAAACAAACAGCCATTGAAAACCCTATGAGGGTCACTATGAGTCAGACATGACTTGATGGCACCTAACAACAACAGCAACAAAAACAACCTTATTATAATGCCACACTGTTGAACATTTCTTATTGCAATGATAGAAACCCAAATCAAGCCATTAGATTGAACCAAATGAAATTACTATATTCATAGGTCTACATTATTGAATATTGGCATTCCATTGGTTTGAGCAATTTTTGAAGTAAAGAGACAAGGAAATTTATTAGCTTCCATCACTTTGGATTGTTAAATGTAATTGAGTCAATCTCAAATGACCTAGGACTTTATCATTCAAGTCAAGTATGAATGGGACATAACCACAAACAACTCAAATTTATTTATATCATTTTAGTTTAATAACCCCAAAGGAAACAGAAAGTTCCATCTTCCTTCCAGTGAAGAACTCAGATTGGTCTCACTTAAGTCATAGACCAAATTATGAACCTATCCTTGTGGCCAGGAGGATAGATGCCCCAGGATTACTAAGATTAAGATTATTTAGCCAAATTTGTCAGTGAAGGTAGGATGTGGCTAGAAGTGTCTTCAGAATCACATGGAATTGGTAGTGAGATGGGAGTTTTCCAATAAAGAAAGGAAAGAAATTTCCAGAAAACAGTAAGAAAAGATTCTTGCCAAATAAATAGTTAAGGTCCATTACAAGTCATCTCTACATTCCCTGAAGTAAAATAGCATAACTCTAAGAGCTAGAAATAGCAAGAGGTAATTGCGGACATTTTTAGGGAGTCAAATAGTATTTGTTGGCTACAATCTCTAATTCAATAAGAATGGCAGTTAACTCCAGCTTAAATCATTGGAGGTGATTTACTTCTTTTATTCATTCATTCATTCATTTATCTTGCACTGGAGATCAATGATTTTCTTTGTCATTCAGTAGAGGAGAAAGAAAAATTTTCACCATTGAGGAGCCCAAAATTTGATGGGATATTTAATATTGACCAAAAAATTTTGTATCACAAGCAAGGAAAGTAGTATGAGCCATTCCCAGGAAATATTGTCAAAATAGGTCCTGAGAGATGGATCCTCAGGAACACCTAGAGTAGCTTATCAGAAAAGAGTACAATTATAAATGAATTATAAAATGACTCAAAACAAGATTTGAAATACCTATACATGTGTTGGGCTGGGATTTAGCTCAGTTGGTAGAGCGCTGCGCTGCAGTCTCTGAGGTCCTGAGTTCACTTCCCAGCACCGCAAAAATGGGAGAAGGGCCTGGCAATCCACTCCCAAGGCAATCCCGAAACAGTCAGCCATTGAAAACCCCATGAGGGTCGCTATGAGTTGGATACCGACTTGACGGCACCTAACAACAACAACAATACATGTGTTAGTGTCAAAACTCCCATCCACAACATTTATATTAATCAAAGAAAACATCTTCCTACATATCAAATTTCCACACATGGCATGAGGAATCTGCAACTACTGATCTTCCTCTTCCTGCAGAGACACACTGACCCAAAAAGCCAACTAATGTCATTGAATAACAAAGGGAGAACCACATACAAATATGGTATATATGCATGCTGGAATTTGTTGTTTGTGTATGAGACAACCACGTATTGAACACTAAAAACCCACTGACCCTCAATGCAACTTGAGAATCTGTTATTCTTAAAGACCTGATCAAAGTCTGCTAAAAAAGACAGTATACTTTCTGCAATATGGGATCATGCTATTTTATCTCTGAAATAGTTCCATGTTTTTGAGTTTAGAAAGTCGAAACTTCCTGAATATCCTTTGAGTTAGTAATGACTTACCTTTGAGAATAGAGAGGAGCGATCAATGGTATACATCACTTAACAAAAGACCTTGTTGTTGTTGTTGTTAGGTGCTGCCAAGTCAGGTCTGACTCACAGTGACCCTCATAGGGTTTTCTTACTTTCTTTCTTTCTTTTTCTTTTTCTTTTTCTTTCTTTCTTTCTTCCTTTTTTTTTTTTTTTTTTTTTTTTTTTTTTTTTTTTTTTTTTTTTTTTTTTTTTTTTTTTTTTTTTTTTTTTTTTTTTTTTTTTGGAAATTTTAATGTACACCTTAATGTGATTCATTCTGACATGCTTTTCATTGTGACATTTCCATATATACATTTTGTTGTATATTATTCATATAGGTTCCCCCTAACCCTCTTGTATGCTTCCTCCCTCCTTCTCACCCCCCATCAAAGACTTCTCTACCATTTACTTGTCTTTTTATGGTAATATTTTTCTATATATCCTTGGGTTCCAGTTCTGCTTAAGATAGAAACTTTTCCTATAGTGAACTTTCTTTTTACCTTGTCAGAACTATTACATGCATTTTCTAGACCATCTATAATAATATCACACTTAGCTTTTTTTCTTTTATTATGATTTAACCTATGTATAGGATTTTTCCTTCTTATAATTTTGATTCAGCTCCCACATATGAGTGAGAACATGTGGTGTTTCTCTTTCTGAGCTTCTGTTCTTTCACTTAAAATAATTTTCTCTAATTCCATCCATTTTGCTGTGAATGGCCTTATTTCATTTTTTTGATTGCTGAGTAGTATTCCATTGTGTATATGAACCATAGCTTTTTTATCCATTCTTCTATTGAAGGGCACTATGGTTGATTCCATATCTTTGCTATTGTGAAAAGCGCTGCATTGAACATGGAGATGCAGGTGTCTCTGTGGTATGATGACCTATCTCCCTTTGGGTAAAGTCCCAATAGCGTTATAGCTGGGTCATATGGTAGATCTATTTTCAGCTTTTTAAGATACCTCCATATTGATTTCCACAGTGGTTGGGCCAATTTATAGCTCTACCAACAATGTAAGAGTGTTCCCTTTTCCCAGCAACCTCACCAGTATTTGTTGTTATTTGTTTTATTGATCTTGGCCATTCTTACTGGTGTAAGGTGAAATCTCAGAGTTGTTTTAATTTGCATTTCCCTAATGGCTAGGGATATTAGGCATTTTTTCATGTGTTTCATGGCTTTATGGACCTCTTCATTTGAGAACTGTCTACTCAGTTGCTTTGCCCATTTGTGTATTGGGTTATTTGTTTTCTTGGGTGTTTTATTCCTGAGTGCTTTATAAATTCTGGTAATTAGAACTTTGTCTGAAGTATAGGATGTGAAGATTTTTTCCCATTCAGTGGGGGTTTCCCTGACTCTGTTAATTGTTTCTTTTGCTGTACAGAAACTTTTTAATTTCACGTAATCCCATTTGTCTACTCCTGTTGCAATTTCTTGAGCAATTGGAGTCCTATTAAGGAAATACTTTCCTACGCCTATATGATGGAGTTTATTGCCTATCTTACCTTCTATAAGTTTTAAAGTTTCTGGTTTTATATTGAGATCCTTTATCCATTTTGAGTTAACTCTCATGTATATTGAGAGATGCAGGTCAGTTTTCAATTTTCTGCATGTGGATGACCATGTTTCCTAGCACCATTTACTGAAAAGGCTATCCTTTTTCCAGTTTACTTGCTTTGCTCCTTTGTCGAAAATAAGGTGGCTATAGATGTATTGAGGTATTTCTGGGTCTTCTATTCTGTTCACATGTCTTCAGACCTATTTTTGTGCCTGTACCAAGCTGTTTTTGCTACCACTGCCCTATAGTATAGCTTGAAGTCAGGGATTGTGATTCCACCTGCATTGATTTGCAGCTTAAGAGTGTTTTGGCTGTACATGGTCTTTTGTGGTTCCATACAAATTTTTGGATCATTCTTTCTATTTCCACAGTCAGTCAGTGGAATTTTAATGAGGATTGCATTAAGTCGATAAGTTGCTTTTGGTAGCCATTTTTACTATATTAATTCTCCCTATCTAGGAGCAGGGAAGGTTTTTCCATTTTTCAGTGTCCTCTGCTATTTCTTTCTTTATCGTTTTGAAATTTTCCTTGTGGAGATCTGAACGGTCTTTGGTTAAATTGATTATAAGTTATTTAATTTTCTGATGAGCTGTCATGCAAGGTATTTTTTCTGAAATTTCCTTCTCTTCCTTTTTGCAGTTGGTGTAAAGAAAAGCTATTGATTTTTGTGTGTTGATTCTATAATCTGCCACTTTGCTGAAGGAGTAGATTAGTTCTAGAAGTTTTCTGGTTGAGGTTTTGGGGTCTTTCAGGTATAGGATCATATCATTTGCAAATAAGGATAATTTGACCTCTTCATTGGCAGTCTGTATCCTTTGATTTCTTTCTCTTGTCTGATTGCCCTGGAATAAGAGAGAGAGGACATCCTTCTCTTGTTCCGGATCTAAGAAGAAATGGTTTCAGTTTTTATCCACTTAGTATAATATTGGCTGTAGGTTTGTCATAAATGGCTTTTATGACATTAAGGTATTTGGGTGTTATACCTATCTTCTCCAGTGTTTTTATCATGAAAAAGTGTTGCACTTTGTCAAAGGCCTTTTCAGCATCAATTGAGATGATCATGTGGTTTTTGTTTGCTAGTTTCTTCATATGTTGGATTACATTAATTGATTTCCATATGGTGAATCAACCTTCCATCTGTGGTATAAATCCCACTTGGTCATGGTGAATAATCTTTTTCATATGCTGCTGGATTCTGTTTGCCAGAATTTTATTGAATATTTTTGCATCTAGATTCCTAAGGGAGATGGGTCTATAATTCTCTATCTTAGATTAATCTTTTCATGGTTTAGGCATCAGGGTGATGGTAGCTTCATAGAATGAATTTGGGAGTGTTCCGTCCTTTCTATTTTTTGGAATAATTTGAGGATGACAGGTATTATATTTTCTTTAAAAGTTTGGTAAAATTCTGCTGTGAATCCATCAGGACCTGGGCTTTTCTTTGTTGGTAGAATTTTTATTACCTTTCCTATTTCTGCATATGTAATGGGCTTATTTAGGTTGGTTATGTCTTCTGGGGTTAGCATTCGTAGGTCATGTGTGTTAATAAATTTGTACATGACTTCTACATTTCATATTTTTGGGAATATAGTCTTTCATAGTAATCCCTGAAAATTTTCTGTATTTTGTTGTAGTCAGTGGTTATGGACCCATTTTCTTTCATAATCCATACTATGTTAGTTTTTTCCTTTTTCTTTTTGATGAGATTGGCTAGAGGAGTGTCTATTTTATTAATCTTTTCAAAGAACCAGCTCTTAGTCTTGTCTATTTTTTTAATTATCTCTTTGGATTCTAATTGAGATATTTCTCCCTTTATTTTTGTAATTTCTTGTTGGGTGTTCCTTTTAGGATTGATTTTTTTGTTGGATTTGTATTGTCTTAAGATTTATCATTAGGTCATTTATTTGGCTTTTTTGATGAAGATACTTAATGAAGATACTTAATGCTACAATCCTCCCTCTTAAAACTGCCTTTGCTGTATCCCATATGTTTTGATAGGATGTGTTTTCCTCATCACTTGATTGCAGGAATTTTTTAAATTCCATTTTGATTTCAACAACCCATTGGTCATTCAGCAGTGTATTATTCAGTCTCCATGAGTTTGTAAGGTTTCTGGAATTATTCTTGCACTTGAGCTCTGATTTTATCTCATTATGATCTGATAAGGAACAGGGGATACTTTCTACTTTTTTGTTTTACTTTATATGTAGTAAGGGATTTCTGCCTTGCTGCTTGCAGGATAGCCTCCCTGGTTTCTAATGACAGCATTCGAGCAATAATATGTCTTGGGGATGTTGATCAGTTTTTGATGGTGTCCTAAATGTTTCAGCTGTGTATGTATCCATATCCTATATTATCTCTGGGAAATTTTCCTTGAGGATATCATATACTAGATTTTGAAGGCTTCTGGTGGATCTTTCCTCTCCTTCCAGAATGCCCTGAATTCTTAAATTTCATTTTTTCATTCTATCTGAGTTCTCCTGGAAATCTTCTTTAAATACCTTTATCATTGATTCCATTTCTGACTGTTTGTATTTAAGTTCATGTGTGGCATCCTCGGAATCAGAAATCCTCAGCTCAGATTCATCCAGTCTCGATGAAAAGGATTCTTTAGCTGAATTCAATTCATTTATTTTTGTTTTCATTTCAATGATCATTGCTTGACTTTTCCTTATCATTTCTAGCTGGGAGGATAGAATAGACTCCAAGTGAGTTACCCCCTTTTCAAGGATTTCACGGGTGCTGGTGGTATTAGTTTTAATAGCATGTTCATAACCATAACTCTGAATTCCAATTCAGAGATCTCTAAGAGTTGAGATTCATTGGAGGAATTTGTTGGGGGGCTTTGGACTGTGGGGCCTTCAGATCCATCCTGCCCCTTTGTGTTTCTTGTAGGTTTAGTTTGTTTGTCCATAATGTGGTATGGGAAATAGAATTCATCTCTCCTGAGTGTGCAGAACTTCTCCCTCTGTTATTCCTTTGAGATTGTGTGGTGCTGAATCTCTGGTGCTTATTTGAGCTTGTAAGCTGCGTTGTTCCTTGGCTGTTTAGTCTGTGGGGCTCTTACTCTAGTTCACCAGCTCTACTCCAAAGGGGTTAGGGAGTAGGGAGGCAATAGATTCTGTTTCTCTTCTGTGGGGTGAGAAAGGGGAGGATCTGTTGACAGAAGAGGGGAAAAGAGGAAGTAGAGGACAGAGACTCATAGAAATTACTGTCAAAATTAAAATTAAGGCTAAAATTTAAGGATAAAATAATTAAAACAAAAACATATATATATATGTATATATATATAGCATAAGTAAAAGAGAAGGAGGATAGAAAAAGGGAAGAGAATAAAAGAAGATAGAAAAAAGAAGAAAAAAATAGAAAAAAATAACCTCACGCATACATGCTCCCACACACACACACAAACATTTGTAGCCAGGTGTGGTTGCACATGCCTATAATCCCAGTGGCTCGGGAGGTGGAGGTGGGAGGATCACAAGTTTGAGACCAGAGGCAATCTGCACAACCTAGTGAGACCCTGTCTCAAAAAGTAAAAAATATGGGCTGGGGGCACAGCACAGTGGTCCAGCACTTGCAAAGCATGCAGACGCGAGACACTGGGTTCAAACCCCAGTACCACCAAAAGAAAAAAAAAAAAAACTTGTATGTTCTCACAAGTGGAATCTGAACTGTGGAGACACAGTTCCACAGGATGAAGTGAACACTGCAGGATGAAGTGAACACTGCAGAACACAGGGTGGCAGTGTTTTCACACAATCTGCAGAAGCAGACTTCATTAGGGGACAGGGCTTCTGCGAAGGTTCCCTCTATCTAGCGGAGGTGGCGGGCAGCCCCAAAATGTCCTGGGTTTAAGTGGGACACTGAGTGCCCATAGAGTCTGTTCCACAAAATATTGTGTGTCTATTGTAATGTTATAGAGGCAGTGGAACCTGTGGGGGCCTCCCTGGAGTTCTCCCTGTTCCACCTAGTTTGGGAATCACTTCCCCAAATCAGAGATTTCCACCCTAAAGCCTACAGCATGGAGGGAATATGGCTGTTATCATGGATTTTTATTGCAGGGCTTTCTGTCCACTTGGGAGTCCACTTGGGAGGTCCAGATCCCCTTGTGGGCTCCTCAGTTCTCCCCCTGAAGTGGGCAGGATGATATCCAACTGCCCCAGGGGGAATCTGCAGCAGGTCTGTCCGTGAGCAGTGATTGTGCTTGAAACTGCTCTGAGACTAATTGTGCCACTAGGCTCTGTTTGCCAAAAAGGCACACTCTGCCCGCGTGGGACTCAGTCACCTCTGCAGACCCCAGCTTACTCCACAGTGCAGTGGGATGATTTAGAATTGCCTCTGGTGTGTCTGGGATCCAGGTGTATGTGTGCCCGTATATCTGTGAAAATCGCATCTGCACAACTGTCCCACCACAACAGGAGGGAGGGAGCTGCACTGTGGCTCTGATCGCACATCTCTGGCACCGGTTTTCCAGGTCCCTCTGCCATCACTCCCTGCACCTTCATGTATCCACTCTCATGGATCTGATCCCTATTTTCTTGAGTGAGGGTCCTACATCAGCCCAATGTCTCCGGCTACACAGCATGCACTACTAGGGATGGTGATTCCATGTGCCACCTCAAACTGATTCACCCGGAACTTGTAGTTTGTGTCCTGTGGACAGGGTGACAGTGTGATTCCACGGTTGTACTCCTTGTTGGGTCCAGCCCCCAAGAAAGTGTGCACGAAGTCCCTTCCGAGTCTCTAGGATTCTATCTGCTGTCTGTGTGATGGTGAAATAGTGAAATGGCCACCCAGCTGCTATCCTCTGTGTAGGTCCTCTGGAGCCAGATCCATGCTCTCAATGTTCATCCAGTTTCTTCCACTGTCCCCCAATCTAAACTATCACTATTTCTATCTAGTCAATGTGAGCTCCAGACCCTTAATCCAGGCTTCCCTCTACTCTGGGACAGAAGGCATGTGCTATCTGTCCACCATCTTGCTTCAAAGTCCCTCATTAGATTTTTGATGGCTGATTGTTTTGGGATTGCTTTGGGAGTGGATTGCCAAGTCCCTGCAAAAGCAAAACACTACCCAACATTGTGCCATGCCCAGCATTGTTGTCAGTGCTTTTCCGCTATTCATAGGGTTTACAATGGTGGATTGTTTAGGGAGTCAGTTGCCAGGTCCTTCTCCCTAACCTGCAGCACCTGGTATTCCCAAGATGTCTCTGATCCGAGGACTAACCAGGCCAACCCTGCTTAGCTTCCAAGATCAGGTGGGATCTGATGCCAGGATGCTATGGGTGGAGACAAAGATCTTCTTAATTTCAACTAAATATTCAAGCTCACAAAATTTCTTCAGATCACACTTTGTACCTATCAAAAGGATGTGGCTTAAGAACCATAACTTACCAGTAAGGCAGCATCAGATATTCTGCTTCTACAGGATCCCCAAATTCTGTATAAACTCTATCCAACTCTATGTCTGATCTCTGATTACACATGTATGAACAGAGTCCAAGAAGCCCATTCAAGTTTCAAAGTTGTGAATTCAAATTTAAGCTGATACAAAAGCATTGAAGTTAGTTGTTGTGTTAAGGTTTTCCAGAGAAACAGAGCAATAGGAAATTCAGTGGTATTGCTGTACTCAACTGCTCCATGCTCAAATATTTTGATCCTTGTCCAATATTTTCAAGTGAACTGTAGTTCAGTACTCAACCATTCACCCATTCAACACTCGACCATGGTGCTAAAACCTACATGAGATGCCACGCTTACCTATGATGCCTCTGGATGAAACAAAGGGGGAAGTGTCATTTTTCACATTTATTTCAAGCAATAAAGACCTGCCCTGGTGCTATGTCATAATCTCATGGGTTTTTACTAATGTAAATATGCATACTATATTGTCACTATGGCACCCAAGAAACTTTCTAGCACTAAAAGTGCAGGAAAGAGGAAGACAATAACAGTAATTTAATTTTAAAAAGACCTATTGCTAAGTATGTGAGTGGCCTACTTATGTCTGAATTAGCCATTCAGTATGGTGCTGGAACCAATAAATACATTTACGTAATTTCTTATGCGAAAAAAATAGCTCTCAAACTGAGCAGCACCAAATAACTTTTCCAGAATGGATTGTGGTCAAGTGCCAAGGTGCCATTTGTATACAGATATAGAAGAGAAGATTTATTATGAGAATTGGGTCATGCAGTTACAAAGGCTGAGAAGTCTCAGAATTTGTTCTTTGCAAGGAAAAGTGGAGATATAATTGAGTATAAGCCTGAAGGCCTGAGAACCTGGGGACCAATTGTTTAATTCCAAATCCCAGTGGAAAATCCTAATAATAGAGGATAGTGCTAGTCTAAGGCCTAGAGTCAGAATGCTTCCAAAGTCTGATGCCCAAAGTCAGCTCCAGGAAAAAGAAAATTTGTCCTATCTCTCCCTTTTTTGTTCTATACAGCCTCCAATAGATTGCCTAACCCTTGCCCACATTTTTAAGGTTGAACACTTTTATTCTTTGCCAATGCAAATGCTAATCTTTCTTGGAAACACTGTGACAGAACATGCAGAAAGGTACCGATAATCTGACATTCCTTAGCACATCAAGTTGACACATGTAATTAGCCATCATAGCTCCCTAATATCCTTGTTAATTGGCTGGTAAAGGAAAAAAGGGAAAAAAACACAAAGAATCAGCATTCTTCAAGGTAATATAAGACTCCAGGGTCCCCATACAACATGCAAAGTGTCCAAGACTACATCATAAATTACTCAGTAAATGAAGAAACAGAAAGAGATTCTGTTTCAAAAATAAAAGAGATAATCAAACCATTCCAGATAATACTCAAATGATGAAATTAGGAGACAAGTATGTTAAAGCAGCTATAATAACTAACCTTTATCATAAAGGAAACTATACTTTTAATATGTGAAAAGTTCAAAATATGAATAAAGAGGTAGAAACTATTTAAAACATGCCAAATGGGGATTCTAAAACTAAAAATTAATATAAAAATTAAAGTTTCACCATATGTGCTTAATGGCAAAATAGGAGTTGACAGAAGATAAAAAATCAGTGAACTTGAAGGTTGATGACACTTACTATTCAATATGAAAGACTTAGAGAAAACAAAAATATAAAGTAAACAGTGCCTAAGTGACCTGAATAACAGTATCAAAATGTCTAATCATGGGTAATTGGAATTTCAGAGGAGAATGAAAGAATGGGGCAGAGAAAATATGTTGGAAGAGACATAAGGTATAACAAACATTTCCCCAGCTATGGTGAAAGATATAAATGTATAGACAGAGGAATCTCATCAATTTTAATTTATGAGTTAAGGTCCATTTGGGATAAAGAAATAGCACCAGTAATTTTAACAGAGAAAACTGAAAATAATGATCATTTACTTCAAAAAGGTAATTACTGGCAGAAAACAGAAATCTAAGATTTATAAAAGGAGTGACTATAGGAAGCAGCTACTAAAGATTAAAGGAAAATGAGTTGAAAGAGAAATTAGAAAAGAAAACCCCCAGGCCCCAAACACTAAGACTCAGTCCTCTAAAGAGAGGATGTGACTCCTATAAGACTATATAGCTTTCCAAAAGCAAAGAAACTTACTGGAGAACATGGGCTACATTGGAACGCAGTGGTAAAGAAAAAAAGAAAAACTTTCCAGGGGTTCAGGGCTAAGGCAAATGGTGGGGGCCACCCATTGTGATGGCAAAGAAATTTATCAGAAGGTCCAGTTCACAGCTGAAATATAACAGAACACTACATCTGGGAGGTCAAGAAATAATGCCTCAAAGTAAGGCTACCAATAAGTTGTGAAAGCTGCTGCTGCTATGATGCCAGAGAAACTGATAGGAACAGATAAGCCTAAACTGGACTGTATGGGTTGTATCGTGCTTTGGCTATAAAATGACCACATAGGCTCCTGTGTTGACGACTTTCTTTCCATCTGGTGGTGGTATGATTGAAATAATTGGGTCATGAGAATGCTAACTTTATCAGTGGATTTACTTTTTTATGACTTCGTAGCTAAATAGGCTACTAGGGGGAGAGGACTAGTTGGAGAAAGTAGGTCACTGGGGGCATGACCTTGAAGGGTATGTCTTGTCATTATTCTCTTGCTTGTTTTGCTTTTTCTTCTTTTGCTTGTCTCTTGTTCTCTCTCCTTTCTGGTTGCCATGAGATGAGCAGATTTCCTCCACCATGCCCTTCTGCTATGATGTTTCTGACTTGCCACAGACCTAAAAGCAATGGAGCAAGCGTGGACTGAAACATTTGAATCTGTGAGCCAAAATAAATCTCTTCTCCTAGTTATTATGTCACAGAAATGAGAAGATAACTAACTAGCACAGAAAATTGATGTAAGGAGTGGGTTTATTGCCATGACTATTTCTGATCATGTAGTCCAAAACCCTTTGTAACTGGTTTGTGGAAGAAATTTGGAAAAGTTTGAGAAGCAGGCTAGAAAAAGCTTAGAATGGTACATTATTGTTGTTAGGTGCTGTCAAGTTGAGTCTGACTCATAGCAACCCTGTGTACGGCAGAACAAAACACTCTCTGATTCTGTGCCAGGCACAAAATCTTATTTATGTTTAAGCCCGTTGTTGCATATACTGTGTCAATCCATCTAGTGGAGGCTTTCCCGTTTTTTCATTGACCTGCCACTCTCCCAAACATGATGTCCTTCTCTCGGTATGGGTCCTTTCTTACTACCTGTCCAAAATATGTAAGATGGGACAGATCTCTTGGTTCTTTTGGCAGTCCACGGTATATTCAATATTCATTTCCAGCACCATAATTCAAAAGCGTCAATTCTTCTCTTATAAGCAGAACTTAATAGGCATTTCTTATGGGAGCTCAGAGGACCAGAATGCCAATAGCAATGTGGACAGAAAAGACGGTGCACATGAGGTTTAAGATGGAAAGGACTGCTGGTGGCAGACGTTGACATTGTCCACATGATGCTGGTTGTGCAGACATGCAGAAGGAAACTGTTTTGAGGTCCTAGAGGCTTCCACCAGATTTCAAAGGAGGGCTTAAGAGGACAGAGGAAATTCCCTGACAGGGTGATGCATGATGCTATCAGAGTAAAGCTAGTACCTGGACGAGAGACCGCCTGGGAACACCAGAAGCTGTAGGCTTAGGAGAAGGGCCTGGCAACCCACTCCCAAAAATCAATCTGCCATTGAAAAACCCTATGAACAGCAGAGAAGCACTGACAATAGTGTTTCCCCTGTTGTACAGAGGGTAGCTATGAGTCGGATACCTAACAACAACAAGTCTTACTGATGTTTTTATGTACTTGCTTTATCAAAGAGGTTTTGAAATCTATAACTATGGTTATTGTTGTTGTTGTTGTTAGGTGCCATCGAGTCGGTATCCAACTCATAGCTACCCTCATAGGGTTTTCAATGGCTGTTTCGGGATTGCCTTGGGAGTGGATTGCCAGGCCTTTCTCCCATTTTTACGGTGCTGGGAATTGAACCTGGGACCTCAGAGACTGCAGCGCAGTGCTCTACCAACTGTGAGCTAAATCCCAGCCCAACTGTGGTTATAGGCATGTCTTTTTTTCCTTTTTTATCTTTAAATATTTTTGTTTCATGTATCCAAATAGTTTTTGGTTACTGTTTTGTGGTGTATGTTTTTTTGCATTCCTTTATTCTCAATGTATTTATGCCTTTAAAGTTCATTTCATGTAGGTAACATGTCATTTGTTCTTGCTTTATTCAACCAGAGATGCCATAAACATGGAATGTTTGCCAAGGAAAGACACAGGCAATGAGCAGAACAAACCCACATGTGAGCTGCAGTGGAAAAGGCTATCCAAACCTTTTAGAGCTCATATCACTCACTGTGTGCCCTGGATTCTGGACATGCATCTTCCCTTTCTGCTTTTGCTTGTCTTGCTCTTGTTTATCTTGCTTATCTTTTCCTTTCTCTGTTTTCTGGCTGCCCTGAGGTGAGCAGCTTTCCTCCATATGCCCTCTGCTATGATGTTTCTGCCTTGCCACAGGTCTAAATGCAAAGGAGCCAGCCAATCATGCATTGAAATTTCTGCAACTATGAGCCAAATAAATCATTCCTCCTTTGGATTGGTTCCCTCAGATCTTTTTTCTTGTCAGTGGAAAGCTACGTAACACTGTCTACTTCTTTGAATGATACCAGTCTACACATACTTCCCTACCTGCAGCTGCATGGAAAATAGCACACCCCAATATGCAAGGAGAGAAAAACCTAAAATCATCACATCAAGAAAAAGAGAGATGTCTAGAGAACCCAGATGTAATATATCAAAATACGGCAAAGAAGGATTTGAAGCTGCAAAGCAATAAGGTAATTCCTGGCACAGCAGAACAAATACAAAGGAAACAACTCCTGACTTCATTATTATCAAACAGCTAAAAAGAAAAGATAAAGAGAAAATATTGAGAGAAGCCACATTAAAAAGATATAATACATCTAAGGAAGCAATTATCAGGATCACCGTGAAATTTTGAGAAATTACAAAAACCAGAAGCTAATAAAACAACTTTAAAATGCAGAAAGAGAATACTGTGAACATAGAGTTCAATATCCACCAAAACTATCTTTTAATATTGTAGGCAACAGAAAGAAATTTTCAAACAAAAGAAGACCTAAATTTTACCATACTAATAACTCATTAAATGCTAATAGACTAATATTCCCAATTAAAAGGCAAAGGTTTTTAAATTTTTATTTTTATTTATTTTTTTATTTTATTTTATTTATTTATTTTGCAATACTTGGGGGATGAACCCAGGGCCTTGCACATACTTTGCAAGTGCTCTACCACTGAGCTGCAACCCTAGCCCATTTTTTATTTTTCATTTTGAGACAAGGTCTCACTACATTGTGCAGGTTGCCTCTGGCCTCAAACTAAGGCAGAGATTATTAAAGGGATAATGAAGCAAGAACAGATGACATGTTACCTACATGAAATGAACTTTAAAGGCATAAATACATTGAGAATAAAGGAATGCAAAAAAACATACACCACAAAACAGTAACCAAAAACTATTTGGATACATGAAACAAAAATATTTAAAGATAAAAAAGGAAAAAAAGACATGCCTATAACCACAGTTGGGCTGGGATTTAGCTCACAGTTGGTAGAGCACTGCGCTGCAGTCTCTGAGGTCCCAGGTTCAATTCCCAGCACCGTAAAAATGGGAGAAAGGCCTGGCAATCCACTCCCAAGGCAATCCCGAAACAGTCAGCCATTAAAAACCCTATGAGGGTAGCTATGAGTTGGATACCGACTCGATGGCACCTAACAACAACAACAACAATAACCATAGTTATAGATTTCAAAACCTCTTTGATAAAGCAAGTACATAAAAACATCAGTAAGACTTGTTGTTGTTAGGTATCCGACTCATAGCTACCCTCTGTACAACAGGGGAAACACTATTGTCAGTGCTTCTCTGCTGTTCATAGGGTTTTTCAATGGCAGATTGATTTTTGGGAGTGGGTTGCCAGGCCCTTCTCCTAAGCCTACAGCTTCTGGTGTTCCCAGGTGGTCTCCCATCCAGGTACTAACCAGGCCCGACCCTGCTTAGCTTCCGAGATCTGACGGGATTGGATGCCACAGGGCTATAGCTGCAGGCTCAGTAAGATGCTTTAAATAACAGTATCAACTACTTTGATTTAAAAGTTGTAGAACACTAGACCCATCATCTGTGTAACATTTATTTCAAAAACTGCTTTGTATATTCACTAAAATGAATCATATTCTGGGAAATAAAAACTTCTCAACATCAGCTTTTGGTGGAAAATGGCTGGATAAGTTACTTTATTGAGGTAGGTATGCTTTCTCAAAATAATGCTATGAATTGAACTCTGTCTAGAAAATTACAAAGGAAGGTATATATTAGCCTGTTTTCTGTTACTATTGCACAATACCTAAGACTGTGAACTTTTTAAAGAAATAGAGTTTATTTAGCTTACAGGTTTAGAGGTTTAAGGGCATAGTACTGGTATTACCTTGGTTCTGGCAAAGACCTCATGGCAGATGTTACCACAATAACAAGAGAAATAGGTAACAATCACATGATGAGATAAGACATTGGAGTGAGACTGAAGTCCCACAAGAACTATGTTAATCCATTCTAAGTGCCCCGAGTGACCTAATGACTACCTACAAGGCTTTGCCTCTCTAAGATCCCACTTCCTCTCAATATTGCCACACTGGTGACCAAGATCCAAACACATTAACTCTTGGAGGAAACACTCTGATCATATCCACACCATAGAAGAAGGTGAAGGGCTCAGTTCTTCCCTCAGAGTTTTCACAATGTAATGGAGTTGGGCTAGCATGAAGGCGAAGACCTAGTGCCAGGCATGGAAAAGAGAACTTGCCTATCCATAGGAGCTTTGTTCGGGGCTCCATGCAGCATATATGAAATATTTTTTGAAAACACATTAGAATTGTCATAAAGTTATTTTTTGAGCTAGAGATTCAAGATAGCTAAATTTGTTTACTCTATTCCAGAAAAATAGAAGAAGCTTGGTATCCTTTATCTGGAGATTACGGTTGAGGAAATCGTGAGGACTAACTTTACTTTTACTTCCTACTCTTTACCCTCTAGGATAACATGATCCAAGAGCAATATTATGAAGTCACAAATGCAGGTCATACATGTAATTTTAAATTTTGCAGGAGCTACACTGAAAGAAGTTTAAAAAGGGGAGAAATTAAATTTAGCAATACATTTTGTACAATCTAGTATACAAAAATATTTCAATATATAATAGTTTATATTTGACATCCATGTTAAGTCTTCATGAAAAATGTATATTTTGCAACACAATTCCTCTCTCTCTCTTTCTTTCTCTCTCTCTCCCCTTCTCTTTCTTTCTCTGTCTCTTTTCACTTTTTGCATCACTAAGGATCAAACCTAAGGCCTTGTATATGTTAGGCAAGTTCTCTATCACTAAGCTAAATACTTAGCACCAATGCATATTAATTTGGACTAAGCACTTCAAGGGCTCAAAAGCCACATGTGGTTAGTGGCTTCCATATTAGACACCACAGCTCTAGCAAATGGTAGAAACAAAACACCATTTCTCTTGCTCTACTCAGTCTTCTACCCTGCCAGAATCTATCTTTGAGCTAAGAAGTCCTAGACTTTGTCCACTCCCCACCATACAGATATTTTTGGTAATTCCAAGAAGGTTAAGAAAAGAGCATAGATATGTGGAAACAATCTTGCCATTGCCTTAGAGAGCCTCTCCCTTGATCACTCGTGTCCTACTAGCATGTCAAGAACCCTTGTGTCTGAATTTCAGGGAATGGAAAATTAAAAAATAAAATAGAGAAGAGGTTTTATAGAGAAATATAATTATTGAAAGCACAACATTTGGAGTAAACAAACCTGGGTTTGAATACTAGCTCTGCTATTTCACTAGCTTTGTTGTTGTTGTTGTTGTGTGCCGTCGAGTCAGTATCTGACTCATAGCGACCCTCATAGGGTTTTCAATGGCAGATTGTTTCGGGATTGCCTTGGGAGTGGATTGCCAGGCCCTTCTCCCAATTCACTAGCTTTAGGACCTTAAAAAAGTGATTGCATTGCTCTGAGTCTCAGTTTCTTCCCATGTAAAGTAAATAGTATAATGGTTCTTTTGTAAGATAGTTGTGAAAAGAAAATTAATTCATCTTTACATAAACAAGGATACAATTAAATTTCCTTCTCTTGACTGTCATACAAAATACTGCATATATGTGATATGCAGACATAAAATGCACATAGGAATTCAATGATTGCTATTGTCAGCTTCAAAGAGGAGTAGTACTTAAATAAGCACACTTCATAAAATGTACAACTAGGAGAAATTTTGTAAAAGTTTTCTGAGAATGATATTAGTATAGCTGACAAGGATAGAAAATTAAGTGCAATAACATTTCTAATGATTTCTAGAATCATGTCCTAATAAAAATAAATGTGTGAACTTAGATATAGCTTATGTTGAACTCCTACGATTGGCCTGTAATCCCAGCAACTCAGGAGGTGCACAGGCAGAGGATTGCAGGTTTGGGGGCAGAGACAGCCTGAATAACTTAGCGAGACCCTGTCTCAAGATAAAATAATAAGAAAGGGGTTAAGAGTGTCACTCAAAAGTAGAGCACTTGCAAAAGTGTGTGCAAGGCCCTGGGTTCAGCCCCTAGGTACTGAAAAAAAAAATCCTATCATTTAAAACTTTGTATCAGACAGTCCTTTCAATTATGCAAAACTTTTAATTTCTATTTTTAATTTTAAAGGTAGTTGTCATAGTAACTTGCAAGCAGTGTTGCAAATGGTACTAAAGAGATACACAAACATTCCCAAAGAATTTTTCAATATGTTGCAAAAACATTATACAATATTTAGCAGAAATGCTACAAGTCATAATGAAAGAAAGTCCTCCATGGAGAAGTAAAATTGTGCTTAGGCAAGAATTTTAAATGGGAAATATATATATTCTTGGAGATGGTGGAGAGAGAAAGCATTGTTAACAAGCCGCTCTGAAAATACATATGAATTATTGGAATTAAACAATATGCAACTTTGTAAATCAGAGAAAAATGATAAAAATGGAACAGATAGAATGATACCAGGAACAATTTCTTCTCTGTTGTCAGACTAGAACTTGCACATCTATTACCATCTGGTAATTATAACAATGAGTTCTTGTTATTTTATAACAAAACATTCGCTCTAGGGAAAGGTTGAGCCTCTCAGACCTGGGGCTGAGACAAGGTTAAACAGATGGAGGTAGCTGTTAATAAACCTACATCAGACTATTGAGAGGAGCAGCCAATATTTCAGTACTTTATTGGTTCAAAGTAACCCAGGATTTGCAAAACGATATATGGTGGGATATTTAACCTATTAAATCTTGCCTTAATCCATTTTGTCCTGTTAAAATAGAATACTTGAGACTGGGTAACTTACAAGGAAAAGAAATTTATTTCTCAGAGTCATGGAGGCTGGAAAGTCCAAGATCAAGGTGCCAGCCTCTGGTGGGGTCCTTCTGGTTGCACCCTCACATGAAAAAAGGCAGTGGGGTAAGAAAACCAACCCACTACTGCAAGTCATTTTCACAGCAGCATTAATTCATTCATAAGGGTAGAGTCCTCAACCTAAACAGCTTCTGTTAGCTAGCTTTTGCATCACTGGAACAGAATCCCTGAGAGAACAACTTAAGGAAAGAAAGATTTATTTGTCTCACATTTCAGAGGATTTCAGTGCTTCATTGTCAGGAAGTCACGGCAGAGCAGTGGCTGGAGCACATGGCGGTGGCTCCTCACATGATGGCAACAGGATGCAGAGAGTTTGACCAGAAATAGGAGGAAGGAGGGCTTGTGTAAAACCTTCAAGGTCCTGCTCCCAGTGATCTACTTCCATCTGCTCCTACCCACTTCTCAGATTTCCACAGCCTCCCAAGACAGCATTACCAGCTGGGAATCAAACATTCAAATACATGACCTTTTGAGGGACATTTTAGATTCAAACCACATCATCTCCCATAAGGCCCTGCCTCCCAACAATGTTGCATTGGGGATTAAGTTTCCAACACATGAATCTGGGAGGACACATTCAGAGCATAACAAAGCCATTCACTTATATTGAGATTTCTGGAGCCTATGACATACCTCATCTGCAGCCATAGCACCCTGGCATCCAATCCCACCTGATCTCAGAAGCTAAGCAGGGTCAGCCTGGTTAGTCCTTGGATGGGAGACCACCTGGGAATACCAGATGATTCAGGCTGGAGAGAAGGACTTGGAAATCCACTCACTAGACAATGTGCCATTGAAAACACTATGAACAGCAGAGAAGCACTGACAATAGTGCCAGGGATAGGACAGTGTTAGAGAGTGTTTTGTTCTGTTGTACGTAAGGTCACTATGAGCTGGGTCCAACTCAATAGCACCTAACAACAACATAACATAATATATTCTTTATGATGCTCTAAGGGGAAAAGAAGGCATTAGTGTTACCCAAACTTACGAGAACATAATACCCATATTTCTCAGAGTATTTCTAAAAGCTTACTAGTGTTCCATGGGCCCACCTCAAGATCATGGTGATAGTCAGAAAAGCAGGCACAGCTTAGGGTCTGCCTCCCAAAACTGCTTCAAACTGCCCCATCCAGTACCTCCTACACTCATACACATCACATATACATGAATTATATATGAATTTATGATATCAATTTATGAAATGATTTCCATAAAGAGGAAGAAAATATTTTCTTTCAAAAATCAAGTGACTATGCTTATTATGACATATTAATCTATTGTCATGTCACAACCTTAAAATTTAGCATCCTAAAATAACAAGCCTTAATTTTCCTCACACTTTCTGTGAATTTGAAATCTAAACACAGCTTAGCTGGGTGTTCCTGACTCAGTGTCTTTCACAAGATGCTGTCACTGTATTAGCTAGAGCTGCAACCTCATCTGAATGCCCATATGGGGAGAGGCAATCTGTGTTCAATCTCATTCTCTTGCTTGTTGGCAAGCTTTGGTCAACCACCATATGGGCCCCTCCTGGGGATGTGTCAACATGGCAGCTGGCTTTCTCCACAGTAAATAACTAATGACACTGTGAAAGAGAACACATTTCTGCCATATTCTGTTCTTTAGATATTGTTGTTAGGTGCTGTTGAGCTGGGTCCAATTCATAGTGGACCCAACCCCATGTACAACAGAACAAAACACTAAGACTATGCAATGCTCAGTATACTGTTAGTACTTCTCTCCTATTCATAGGGTTTCAATGACACATTGCTTTGGGATTTATTGGGAGTGGGCTGCCAGTTCCTTCTCCCATTTTTGCAGTGCTGGGGATCAAACCCAGGGCATCAGAGAGTGCAGAGCAGCACTCTACCAACTAAGCTAAACCCCAGCCCCTACTCATTAAAAGCAAAGCAATAAATCCAGCCATATTCAAGAGAGATTATACATGAACACCAGAAGGTGAGGATCTTGTGGCTCAGTTCAAGGGCTGCCTAACACATATGTGCCAAAACTTTCATATAAATGTGACCTCTTTTAGTCAGTAATTATGTCAAGGTCTTTACTCACATTCTATATAATGACTCTGCATGGCAGAATTATTATCTGCTTTTTAGAAAGAGAAAATGAAGATCAGAGTTTAAGTAACTTTCCAATGATCACATTGCTTATGGGCAATAGGGATGAAATTTGAAATAACCTCTCTGACTACTCCAGTGACTCAACCATTTCCTCACTACTTTGGGAATTTGCGTCACTGAATAAATTATTCTAAAGATATAGTAGAATGTTGTACTTGCCAAGCGGTTAGATGCCAAATTAAATAATAAAGCTAATAGTAACATGTTTTTAAAAAGAAAAGAAGTATTTCTACCATTCTAGTCATTAAAATTTTTACCTTGAGATGGAAATTTGCTACTGATGATAGTTTAATGAAAGAGATACTTTAATTCTGATTCCAGAATAATTTAAGGCAAAAAAGAACTTTTTAAATAGTATCTTACCAAATAGAGAAAATTATAATTATCAGAACCTGACATAGCAGATGAAGAGAAATGGCTAAAGAGTCTGCTTTGAAAAGTATACATGTATGGATCTTAGTTTAAGAAGCACATAGTACATGGGATAGTACATGATCAAAATTCCTATCAAATATTCCTTATCACACTTTAATTTTCACTGGAATCTGTACAGAAGAAAAGAAGTATTGTGTTTATCCTATTAGCTTTTCTCTGTACTATGTCTGATGGAAAAAAACAGGTATAAATATTCTGCACAAACAGACAATAAGTTGAGTGCATCAGAGAGAGATGTTTTTCTGTCATCACAATTGGGTTTCATGGCTGAAATCACATCAGAATGATAACATCAAGAGACAGCAGAGATATATATGCCTCCCAACTTTTGAGATTGCCGGTATGCCCTATAAATCTAAGTTATCTTAAAGTGTTCTGAAATAACTAGGAGCTGGCTTGGCAGAAGGATGAATCAGCAGAGCACAGAGAATCCTCACAGCAGCGAAACTACCATATCCCACAGTGGTGAATACATATTATCATACATTTGTCCAAACCTAGTTTGCATAGCACCCAAAGTAAACCATATTTTGAACTGGGAGCTTGAAGCGATTATGTTATTTAAGTTTATCAGTTATAAGAAATGTATCACTCTGGTGGGGAATGTTGATAATGGGGGAGACTATTTGTGTATTGGAGCAAGGGGAATACACAAAATCTCTGTACTTGCCATTCTGTTTTGTTGTGCAAAACAGCTCTAAAAAACCAAAATCTGTAAAAATAATATTGGTCAGGAGAGAATGTATCTGTAATTAGATTTGTTTAGCCTAAGCTTATTAAAAAATCCACGCCTGACCTGCCGGTAATTGATTTTCTTATCTTAATTCATTTCAATAAATTACTATACAGGATACTAAGTGTTACTGTAGATAAACTCAAGGTTTCAGGGATATGGAAGCAAAACTACAAAATGGGCCAATTTTAATTTCTTCACCATTTAGGTATCTCCTCTTGCTTTTCATCCAACCACATTTTTTTTCATTCTCTCTCTCCCTCTCTCTCTCTCTCTCTCATACTGAGGATTGAACCTAGCAGTTTGCTTATCCTAAGCAAGTGCTCTACCATGGAGTTATATCTCTAGCCCCACACCCTACCCACTCTTATAAATTGATGCCCTGTGGAAATTATAGTACATTCTCAACTTTGGTCTGCATTCAGTAAAAGCTCACATATTCTGAGACCTGTCCTCTCTGACTCACTGTCTGCTAGAACATTAAGAAGTACTTTTTAAACAAAGAAGCTCCCTGTTGATAATGACAGAGTGTCCCTCCTCTTTCAGGATCAGTACAACCTCTTGTGGATAGACCAGAGTTATTTTGTAATTGATTAAAATAACATATAGGTAAATAAGACTAACCTGCCTAAAATGTTCCCCTCAGAGCACTCTGACAAGAACCAATAATTTCATACTAAAACTTGTATCTGAGAACAAAGTACTCAGGCAGGGTAATAAGAGGGAAAGAGTACAAGAAGGACCTTAGAGTCTAAATTCTGACCAGAATTTAAAATGAATATTAATACTGTCTGTTCTGCCATAGTGTAATTGTATTTTATAGATGTCACCTAGACAGAATCACATTTATTTAAAATAATAAGAATAATTGTTTCCCTGAGAAAAATATCTAGGAGCTTAAAAAATGTTCACTTTCAGTGATAATATGATTTTTCCTAGAAAAAATGTTTTTAAATGATATCTTTGAGACTATAAAGATATATGTTATTTTGAAAAAAGCTAATAATGTTTTGATGAAATTTGACTAGAATAAACTTAATTAACATAAAAATATGGGATAGTAAACATGTGGCAAAATGTATTGATTTTCTAAATTACCGAAATAAATGGCACCACAGAACTCAACTTCTGATGTAAAGAAAAAAATTCCAAGAGATCAGCCACTCAGAAACAAAACAGCTCTATCTTCCTATGCCATATGCATGCAGCATCACGTGCCCACCTAGTATTCAATTTGTTGCTGTTAGGTGCCATCTTAGGTCTTCAAAATGCTTTCCTTCTCTGCTCAACGGAGAGAAGGCTTAGAAAGCCCCCACAGTTCCCTATGCTTAGGAACAATGCCTCTCACAGAGACACAGAGTTTACTTCTTTCCTAGAAAGGGTCAGAATTTAAGAAATCTCTAGAGGTTAAAAGGACAATGAAAGTAAGAGATGTCAGGGACTGAGGGTCTCAAGATGATCCTTAGTCATCTTGAGAGGTGTCTCCCCGTACAGGGAAGTCAAAGAGTACTTTTCCTCCACTTGAACAAGTGCCTGACCCACTTCTCACACAACACTCCTGGTGTGTCCAGAAATTTGGTGCAATGGCTGTGGCTGGGACTCAATCATTAATAGCCATGACCTGGATAACCAAAATAAGTAATGCTTTTGACAGTGTAGGGTACTGAGGAATTTGATCATCTTGTCTTAAATGGTTCTGTTCCCTTGTGTCCACCTGACTGGGTATGAGGAGAATTTCCAAATGTGGCACCTTGGGGATTCAGAGGTAATGGCAATAGCTCCTTGAGATGTCAGATCTCCCCTCTCCTATCCCATTTGCATTTGGAAGTTAGATAAATCTCATTCCTCATGGATTTAATAAGTTTTCTGGGTGTTTGTTCATCTGTTTGTATTTTACCATTCAGAAGAAGATGATATATACTCAAAAAATACAGACATTAGATCTAATGTTAAACTGTTGTATCAAAGATTGAGTTTAATTTTGTCTGTAAAATAAAAGAGTGGTGATGGCATTTCAACCCCATACTTACACAGCATTTAGTACTATCATAAATGAAACCATTGTCTATTCCTGCATTTTCTACCTCCAGTATATTCTCTCCTGCAATCACCTGATAGGTTGATACATTCCATGTGCAAAACATGTTGCCTAATTCAATTATTATATTTAGCTCATACGCATTATTAGATTTTCTACCAATGCCTTCAAGTCAAATACTGTTGGGAATACACTCATAGCTAAGCAAGTTGGGTTTATTCCTTGTTGTAATGAGAGAGAATGTACACTACTGAACATGGGGTATGATGGAAAGAAGCTGTTGGGAAGAATTTATGATTTGGGGACATGTTATATGATTTAGGCAATATATAAGGAAGCAGAGCTTTACTCTGAATTAAATGCTATCCAGGCAAGGGTGGTGATTTTAATTATTTATTTTAATTAATCTTATTTAGAAGAAGAGAAAACTGGGGTTTATTTCAGCTGGTAGAATGCTATTCTGTACTCTCTGATGCCCTGGGTTTGATCCTCAGCACCACAAAAGTGGGAGAAGGACATGGTAATCTACTCTGGAAGCAGTCCCGAAACAATCAGCCATTGAAAACCCTATGAATAGCTTAAAAGCACTGACATAGTTAGTGTCAGGCATGACGCAGCATCAGGGAGTGTTTTGTTCTGTCATACATAGGGTTGCTATCAGTCGACCTGACTTGACAGCATATAACAACAGCAACAATAGAAGAAGGGAAGACTAAACCAAAGCAAAATTGTAATTAGAAAAAAAGCACTTATCATTCCCATTTCCATTTGTCAAGGCAGAGGAACATTTGGTCATTTCTGTGGTTTGGATATGTTTGTATTTACTCCCTGTTCAGACATAATTATAGAGTAGTCTTATTTTTGTCTTGATTCAGCAAGGTCACTCACAGTACTTTGCCTGATGTTGATGCTGTGAGAAATTGTTCATGTTTAACAGAACACCAAAACCTACCTGTAGATGCCATGTAGTTCATAGAAACACCATGGTATAGTTGATAATATCTGGCTGCTCCTGGAGGTTGGGAGATGATTTTCCTTTTCTTGTACTTATCTAAACAATATATCAAGATGTAATTCAGACATAATTATAGAGTAGTCTTGTTTTTTTTCTTGATTCAGCAAGGTCACTCACAGTACTTGGCCTGATGTTGATGCTCTGAGAAATTGTTCATGTTTAACAGAACACCAAAACCTACCTGTAGGTGCCATGTAGCTCATAGCAACACCAAAGTATAGTTGATAATATCTGGCTGGTCCTGGAGGTGGGAGATGATTTTCCTTTTCTTGCACCTATATAAACAATATATTAACATATAATTCAAGGCACAAGAGCTATGTTATATATAAGAGAACAAAATCATAAGTCAGGAATGAGTAATCAGATGGATATAGATACTGAACAGGAGAGGGTTAAAAGTAAGAGGATGATGTTATGTGTTGAATTATACCCTTCCTAAAAGATTTGCTGAAGTCCTAACATTCAGGGTCTCAGAATATGACTCTATTTGAAAACTTGGTCATTAAATATGTAATTAAGTTAAAATGGGGTCAGAGTGAAGTAGGAAGGCCCCTAATTCAATAGGACTCATATCCTTATAAGAAGACAGCACATGAAGACAGACACAACAGAACCCCATAAGAAGACAAGGCAGAGATTGGATAATAATACAACTGCAAGCCACAGAATGCCAAAGACTGATGGCAAAACTAGGAGGTAGGAAGAGGCAAGAACACCCATTATGCTAGGTTTTAGGCTGAACATAGGCTTACCAATACTTTTACTTCAAACTTTCAGTTTCCAGGACCATGAGACAATTAATTTTTGTTGTGTTAAGCAATTCAGTCTATGGTGCTTTGTTACAGCAACCATAGAAAACTAATACAGATGGGCTAGAATAACTCATGACAATAATATGGTGATTCAGTGGATGAGATACTACTGATATTCTGTGAGTCTCATCAGGATAAAGGGTCAGAATTAGTAATGATCTAATTCTAGAATTTTGGAAACAGTTGTCATTTGGAGGTAGTATAAAAATAGTCTTGGGTGGAGGTTGATTTCCTATGTTCTTGTAAATAAACCATTTTCTCTAAGGAAGTGCCTAATGAATTCCAGGCTTAAGAGTGGCCTGCCACTGGGCACAGTGGTGCTTGCCTTTACTCCTAGAGATGCAGAAGGTGGAGACAGGAGCATTGCAAGTTTAAGGCCAGAGACAGCCTGCGTAGTTTAATGAGAACCTGTCTCAAAATAAAAAGTAAAAATAAATGGGCTAGAGGGTATGACTCAGTGGTTGAGCACTTGCTAAAAGCATGTGTGAGGTGCTGGGTTCAACTCCCCAGTACCATTAAAAAGAAAAAAAAAGAGTGGTTTGCCTACTTGGCAAACTTGAGACAGGGAACAGCAGAAGCAGATCCGGGAGTATCATCTCTCTCCTCTCTCTCTCTTCTCACTCTCTCTCTCTCACTTCTTCCATCTGCACACTAAATACCTAGACTGCCCAGTTCCCCCAGGCTCAGCAATCGATCACATCCACTGGCAGAGCAAATATCAGGAACTCTACCCAAATTAAATGACTCTGCATTAAGTTCGCCTCACCACACGTCCCAATCTGATTTTCTGTCTGTATAACTATACCAAAGCACTTGCCTCTTATCTTTCTTTTGCATCCCCAGACCAGTGACTTTTCTTCATGATTGAAATAACTGAAGTTTTCTGGAAACTAGTAAAGTACCTTGTTGTTGTTGTTGTTGTTAGGTGCTGTCAAGTCAGTATCCAACTCATAGCGACAGTACATACAACTTTTGTCAGTGCTTCTCTGCTATTCATGCAGTTTTCAACAGCTGATTATTTTTTTTCTTTTTTTTTTTTTCAGAATGGGCTGCTGGGTTCTTCCCCCAAACCTACTGCACCTGGTGATCCCAGGCGGTCTCCCATTCAAGTACTGACCAGGCCTGACCCTGCTTAGCTTCCAGGATCTGACAGGATCGGTTGCCACAGTGCGTAAAGTACGTGGTACACATAAACTCTCAATAGCAACAGCTTTTACAGAGAGCAGGTTTTGTGATGAATATATGGATGGCTATGGAAGAAGGATGTGGCAATCCACTCCAGAGGCAATCCCCAAAGAGTCAGCCATTGAAAACCCTATGAGGGTTTCTATGAGTTGGACACGACTCGATAGCAACTAACAACAACAACAACATATGGATCGCCATTGATGAAAATGAGATCTACAATAATAAGTGACAAGGCCAAAGTAATAAAAATAAGGAATATAATTTAGAGTTAGAGCCAGATTTTATGACCAAAGTCCAAGGTACTCTCTAACAGGCTGAGATTCTTGGACTTGCCTGTTGCCCACACCTGAGTCTGACCCAGGAAGTACCACTACTTGGTAGTAATCTAGCTCCCAGGTTTTGATCTTCCTAAACTGAGCTTTCTTGTAGTCAATCAATTTCTGAATTTCTTATATTGAAAATAAGATGGCAGAACCAGAATAAATTGAACTCATTTGTCATTATATCTACATACCGACAGAAAATGCATATATATATATACTCTCTATATAAATACTCTCTCTCTCTCTCTCTCTCTCTCTATATATATATATATATATATATATATATATATACTCTCTATATATATATTAAAATACTCGAATATACATATATATGAGAAATTATATTAGAGAAATTATATTAGAGAAATGGAACTCTGGGAATACAGTCCACAGAGTTACAGAGTTAGAGCCTAATGATGTGGTTTAACTATCCATATGATTTAGATTTGGAGTGGAACTCATCACAGACTTTATGCTCAGAGTATAGCAAACCACTTGGTCTACCTTGAGAATGCCTATTGATCTTTCAAGAACATACTCAACTTTGTCTACTCTGTGTGTACATCCCCTGACTTCTCCAGGAAGAAAGAACAATTCACTTCTACAACTCATCATACATTGTTTGCACATACCATGCTCTATTGAAATTATTTCCTTACCAATACATCTCTGTCAAGGGCCTATTGTTTACTTGCAGGTAGGAAATAAATTTTATATCACTATATCCTGAAAATCCAATACAGAAGAACCTGCTTGGTCCTAAATAATGTTTGTTGAATGAATAAATTATCTATGATATGGTTCCTTTTGGTGACTTTAAGGCTAACATTTTTCTCACTTGATGAGAAAAAATAAAATAGCTCTAATATTGGCATAACATTTGCAAATATCTTGTTTTACCTAAATAAATATTTCTACATATTAATTAAACAACCATTTCCCCTTAAGATTTTGTCTTAGTGTATAATATGATGAGTTTGTGTTGGTTACTGTTACCTGTCAAGTGACAACTGCTTAATCTAATCAGTCATCTCATTGATTAAAATATCTAGTTAGGATTCAGCCTTGCTGAGGTGGTAGCATCAGGCCACTTTGTGATCAATTCTTATTTAGTAATTGACCATGGTGGTAACTACCAAAACCAAACTGACAAACATAGAAATTGATTGAATATGTTGAAGAGAAGAAATGTAGTTTTGAGATAAAGGCCATCTCTTTTCTATCTGTCAGTGCTGGGGGAACAAATTGTTCCCCAGTGAGAACAACATAATCATAGTCACAAACAAATGAAAATGGACAGGTGTGTTTGGACCTGTGTGACTAAAACAAAAATGAATCATTTTCTGAAGAATAGAAAGGAAAATTCCCAGACACATGGCAGACAAGTACTAGATGTAAACACTTGTGTGATAAATTCAAGTTAGTTTAATTAATATAAATAAGAGAAATAAATTTTATAATTTCAAACATACTTTTTAAATAAAGGAAGTCTATTTCAGTCAGTTGTAGAGAACATCCTACTTAGTGTTGACTTCAATAAGTTAGAATACTAGCTGCAAGGCTATAAAACTTTATCTATTGTAAGAAAGTGAGTGATGATCTAAAGGCAACTTCTAAAAAATAGCATCTTCTTGAGGATCTAATTCCCAGTCATCTGTCATGCCACCAACAAATAAGACTGCCTTCTGGATGATTTACATTAAAGGTGTTTTCTGAGTGAAAATATGGTATCTCTTTTGGTGGGAGGCAAAACTGTCTCACTCTGGGGAAAACTGCCCAAGGCCATCCAGGTGTCCCTGGCTTCAGATCATCACATGTCATTCCTAGATCATGAAAGGAAGATCTCCTCTTCCTCCTGACATGCAGATGTGGAGAATATAACCTTATGTGGAGAATATAACCTATCAGAGATAGTCTTTTGGAGTGTGCCTTTTTCCAACTCATTCTTTTAGAGTCAACTCATCATTATTTTTATCTTTAAAGAATATAAGAATCTATTGTTTAAACACTATAGCCATCTTTTATGAAAGAATAGGTAAGGCAGAAGCAACAGGGAAGAAAAATATCCAATCATGTTATTGTCATAAAAACAAAAGAGACTTTGGGGAGGGGTTGCATATCTTAAACAAGCAAATTTTCAAGTCTTAAGTATAGACGTTCTAACCCCATTGTACGTAGACCATATTTTATCCTATGTTGCAGTGTAAATGCTAGCTAATCAGAGGGTGAAACATTCCATTCAAAACTAGGTCAATGTGAACAAACACTGCAACCATTTGGAACTACTCCAAGAATGCTATTCACAACATCATCTATGTAAATGGCACCTCTTTGCATTGTGCAGTACACAACCCGCACAGGTGCAGTACACAACCCGCACAGTGCATTGCAGCACTGTTTGAAATATGAAAGAACTAAAATTTAAATAACCTTCAAATGAAAGATCACTAGTAAAATCCACTTGTAATATGTGTGTGCAGATATAGATACAAATACAAATACAGATCTGATCTTCACCTTGGCTCTACCATATATAGCTGTGTGTTGTTGGGTAAGTTTTAAAATCTCTCTATGCTTCCCTCTGTAAAATGGATGAAAATAATAGTATTGATAGGAGTTATATAGGCACATACACATTCCTGTTTATTCACAAAAGAGCTCTGAGAAAAATAATTAAGAAGCTGGAATCCATATTTACTTGTGGAGAAGGGAATGATAAAAGGGAATAAGGGGGGCAGTAGGGACAGCAGGGGAACATGCTTTCCTTTGTATACTGTTTGTGGGGGAATTCACTGTGACATCTCCATACATGCACACATCATGTGTTCATCATGTCCATCCATACTTTTAACATTTCCCCTGATCTCTTTCCCAGTGCCTAATATTCCCTCTTCTAATTTCTGGTCTTTTATTTTGTCTTGTTTTGTTGTTTTAGTTTCTATATTATAAAAGAAAAGATGAGACACTGTTCAAATTGTTTTGTCAAATTTCTTTTAACTTTTTTTCAAAAATTCACGAAATTAAGTCAAATATAGAGAAGATGTTCTTTTGGTGTTTCCTCTGAAACACAATGCCCCATCCCTTACTTGGCTTTTCACTCTCTTATCTGTAACCCTTGCTCTTACTCTCAGAACCACAGGCAGCCTTATATCCATCCATCATTTTAAATTATGATGTTTCCACCACCTTCTGCAAAAACCCTGCCTTGTGTCTTAGCCCTTCCAAACCTAAAATGTCAGTTTATTATTACAACAAACCAATGTATGCTGTGGCTTCAGAGAGCGACAACTGGAGAGTTGTCCCAAGGTTTCACACGGATATTTCAATGATAGTTTCCTGGCAAGAATGTTCCTAATTTTTTGATCTAACTCATTAGTGTCTCAAATAGTGAAGATTTTGGGACAGTAGCCCAGTGACAGGAATAATTTGGCATCTTCAGCAATATTAGCAAATTACTACTGGCTATACTGAAAAGTCATTTGAAACTATCTAATATGTTTTCAATTTTCAGGAGAGAAAAAATAATATTTCCTTTCTAAATAAGCTATAAAGAAGAAATTTTGCCAGAAGTGGCTTATAAAATAGCAGGGCCAGCCAGCAGTTACAAAAAATGTATCTGTACAATAAAGACTCATAGAACAGAAAAGATAGATAAATATTGTGAATGAATAACTATGAAGTCCCCACACAAGATTTAGAAAGCATCTAATCCTGATTGGAAAGTGTACATGTTTGAGAGGCTGTTGATATATTCTTTCTTGGTGTGCTGTAGCCAAAAGGATAAAATCATTAGGAATAAGAAACAGTGCTAATTAATGTAAATACTTTATATGTATTATTTTTGCCATGATCACATTTATAGATGAGGAGACTGCGGTTCTGGGGAGTTAAATAATTTTCCCAAAGTCACACATCTAGTACATGGCATGGCTTACAGTTAATCTGATTGTGCTGTTATACTCCAGTGGGGATGGCTTTAACCTTATGCTAGACTCTGAAATATGCCACTCAGTTCTTCCTTAGAGAATTTCCTTAAAGAAAGGACTTATACCCAGTTGCTCAGAGTGTTGGATGTAAGTAGCCTTCAACATTGGCCTTTCAGGGATTGTACTACTTAAAAAGAACTGCCTCACCAAGGCTATAGCTTTTGAGGGTAAATTTACTTCAAGGACTGATAGAGATAGGGTATAAAAGCCCACCCACTGCCTCCCCAAATAAGAAAAATGTGATGAGCCCTTTTAGCTTTAAAGCATGATAGGAAGCCTGCATTGCAACCCAACCTCTTCCTGTACCCCATCGATTCTCTTCTCCTACCTCACTTTCTCACACAGGGCTAGATTTTCCTGAAGAAACACTCTGCCATACCAAGCACCATCTAAGAATCTGCCTCTCAAAAAACTCAATCTATTATTAAGCAAGCTATGTAAACTCACTAAAAAACACGCTCAAAGTAGGCAATACAGAAGTCATTTCTACATTATGAATTAGTAACTATTCCAATGCTTCTCAATTCAAACTGAACAATATAATCAGCTGGGAGCTTTTAAGGTATTGAACCAGGGTTTTACTCCAGATCACTTAAATAACAATCTCTGGGGAAAACACTTAGTTCATTGAATTGTCTACATATATTTATGTAATATTCAAAAGTACTGTTAGCCCAGAGTAAAGACAGCTAACTGCTCATAAAAATTCATGTTCCTCCTTTATGCAAAACAACTGCCCAGCCATAAACTATTTTTCTCAGACCCTGTTGCATCTAGATAGGCCATAGACTAGTCATCCTCACTGGAATGAGAAGAGAAGTGATGTTATCACCTCTGGGCAAAGGTGATGAAGGAGTCAGTGTGCCTTCTCCACCCTTCCTCCAGGCTGGCTAGATAAAGAAGCACCTAAGCCTCTGCACTGCACTCCCTGAGGACCCGGGTTTGATCCCCAGCACTGCAAAATGGGAGAAGGACATGGCAATCCGCTCCCAAAGCAATTCTGAAACAATCAGCCATCAAAAACCCTATGAGGGTCACTATGAGTCAGAACTGACTCAATGGCACCAAACAACAACAAACCTCTAGGGGATGGAAAAGGGATATGGTGGTAAGACGTCTGTCGTAGTCTATGTGTGCTGCTAGAACAGAATGCCTGAGACTAGATAATTTGTAAAGAACAGTTCTAGAGGCTGAGAAGTCTGCTGAAGATCTTGCTTGCACCTTTTGAGGGAAAGAACTCTGTGTCCTCACATAGTGGAAGGCAGAAGGGTAGAAGTAATTAACTTCTGTCAAGCCCTGTCATAAGGGTACATAATCCCACCCATGAGGGAAGAGGCCTCATGACCAGTCCACTTTGCAAAGGTCCCAGCTCTTACTGTCGTCTCATTCGCAACACCTAAATTTTGGGGATGTCACATTAAAATTGACTTAGCAAGCTTCAATGCCTGAAATGCTGCACAAATGAAAGTCATCTACCACCTAAAATACTGAGACAGTGCATGAAGGAAAAATTAATTATATACTGCTAAAGTACTTTACTTCTGAAAATTATGTGTTATAAAAATTAGCCTTATCCTAATGCATGAAGCATCTGTTTCCACCTCAGGATTAAGTTGCCTTTGATACCCAAGCTACTATAAATATAAATTCTCAGTCTTGAAAATTGTACAGACTACTATTCCATGTATATTTTGAGGATGTTCTATGCAATACTATTTCTGAAGATGCTTTGAAAAGAGGGGGATCCTATATGCAAATAAATTTGGGAAATACTATATAACACATTAGGGATTAACCACTCTGAGAAACTGGTGTTTAATGTTATTTAAGATGGAATACTACAGTCCTGCCTTACAAAATTCCAAATTATACTTCCAAATTCAAACCTCTCAAACCAGTCTTTTTCAGTGATATCAAGGTAACAGCTTCCTACAGCATGGAGCAAGACTTGGTTCTTTGACCTTAAGATAATATGAAATTGAATTTTTATTATATTTTTACTAATTTCCATTTGCTTGCAGCTGTACCACTGTGTTGTCCGATCCCATCAGATCTCAGAAGCTAAGCAGGGTTGGTCCTGCTTAGTACTTGGATGGGAGACTGCATGGGAACACCAGATGCTGTAGACTTGGGAAAAGGACTCAGCAACCCACTAACAAAAAACAATCAGCTATTGAGAGCCCTGTGAATTGTTGTTGTTGTTGTTGTTAGGTGCCGTCGAGTCAAGTCCAACTCATAGCGACCCTATCTATGTACAGCAGATCGAAACACTTGCCAATTCTGTGCCAGGCAAACAATCTTATTTATGTTTAAGCCCATTGTTGCAGACACTGTGTCAATCCATCTGGTGGAGGGTTTTCCTCTTTTGCGTTGACCTGCCACTCTTCCAAACATGATGTCCTTCTCCAGGGATTGTTCTCTCCTGACTACATGTCCGAAATATGTAA
>VMDO01019948.1:0-38581 GCA_007922755.1 Pedetes capensis
TGAGGTCAATATAAATGGACTAAAAATCGCATGTAATTGTTCTAACAAGATAGAAACAAAGACCACTACAGGAAAAGTTTCTATCTTAAACAGAAATGGAACCCAAGGACATATAGAAAAATACTATATAGTAAAAGATAGAGAAGACTTGGATGGGAAACTTAGATAGGAAGGGGGGAGGGGGGAAACATAGAGGAGGATAAGGGGTAACCTATATGTATAATGCTTATCAAATTGTATATATGAAAATTGTCACAATGAAAAGCATGTCAAAATGAATCACATTATGATGTACATTAAAAATTTCTAATAAAAAATATATATATAAAAAGAAAAAAAGAATGGGCACTTACAATTTAAGGAAATGGTTGTCTCTGTCCTATTAGAACAAGGCATATATAGTGACCATCATTTCTCACTCTGCTTTTTTTTTTTTTTTTTTTAAATGGTATTTGGGGGTTGAACTTTGGGCCTTGCACATACTTTGCAAGTGCTCTACTACTGGACCGCACTCCCAGCCCATTTTTAATTTTTTTATCTTGAGACAGGATCTCACTAAGTTACACAGGCTGCCTCTGTCCTTGAACCTGTGATCTTCTGCCTCTGCCTTCCGAGTTGCTTGGTACAGGTGTGAGTCACCAGCTGCTTCCCCTCACCCCCTTTTTGAGACAGTCTGTTTCTCTGTAGCTCAGGCTGGCCTCAAACTCATAATCCTCCAATTTCATCCTCCCAAGTGCTAGGAAATTCTATATATTGTTCCTCCATCCTATAATCCACCATTGCCCAAAACCAGGTTTTGTTAAACAAAAAGTAAGTGTATAGCTGAAAGAAAAGAAAAAAATCTTGGAATATATTTATGTTGTTTAATTGGTATACATATTTTTTAATGGATACCTAAGCCTGGGTTAACCACTTCTGACTGGTGATACAGTTGTAATTAGCCATTAAAGTGAATTGATGTTTGAAAAATGAGATTTATTCACCCTAAAAACCTACAAAGGTACCTATTTTTATGTCCAAAACACATCTTTAATTTGGAACTTTCTAACTTTGTTGATAATCTTTATGATTTATGACATTGCTATAACTGAACTCATAGAGTTCACATATCTAAACTCAGTGAAGTGAAGGGATTCCTTGAAGCATTTATGAATAGTAAGCAGCTACCATTTAGTGGCTCATTTGATTCTTTTAAAATTGGTTGTCCACTGGTCCACAATAGTCACAATATTTAGTCACAGAATTTAGAATTTAGGATTAAATCTTGGCCTGATGATTGAGAGGCCCTGTATTAGTCTATTTTCTGTTGTTAATAATACCACGTCTGCAACTATAGCACCCTGGCATCTGATTGTGGAAACTAAGCAGGGTCAGCCTGGTTAGTCCTTGGATGGGAAACCACCTGGGAATACCAAGTGCTGCAGGCTAGGGAGAAAGACCAGGCAGTCCCCTCCTGAAACAATTGGCCATTGAAAACCCTATGAATAGCAGAGAAGCACTGACAGTAATGCCAGACATGGCATGTCAAGGAGTGTCATTCTGTTGTATTTAGGGTTGCTATGAGTTGGATGTGTCGTGATGGCACCTCACACCACCACTGCCACCACCACCACACTACAGACTGGGCAAGTTATAACAAACTTGTTTGGGCTTACAGTTCTGGTGATGGCATTCTTCTTGGTAGTGTCCTAAAGCAGCACAGGGCATCTAGTGGTGTGAGACACTTGTGTGTTCTGATCTCTCTCCCACCAATATTCAATTCTGGGGCCTCCACCTTGATGACTTCAATCCTTATCACCACAGAAAGGCTCCACATTCTAAATTGTATTTAGATTATGGTTTCCACTCTCTTAATACCTTACAATGGTGATTAAACTCCAACATGAGTTTCAGAGGGGACAAACCATATCTGACCTTAGCAGGTCCCTACTGGATATGTTAATTCCAAATGAATCATAAATTCTAGGCTACCATGTTGTTGTTGCCTGCAGCTGTAGCCCTGTGGCATCCGATCCCGTCAGATCTTGGAAGCTAAGCAGGGTCAGGCCTGGTTAGTACCTGGATGGGAGACCGCCTGGGAACACCAGAAGCTGTAGGCTTGGGAGAAGGACCTGGCAACCCCCTCCCAAAAATCAATCTGCCATTGAAAACCCTATGAACAGCAGAGAAGCACTAACAATCGTGTTTCCCCTGTTGTACAGAGGGTCGCTATGAGTCGGATACCGACTCGACGGCACCTAACAACAACAATGTTGTTGTTAGGTGCCGTCCAGTCGTGTCTGACTCATCCCCCTAACGGGGTTTTCAATGACTGATTGTTTTTCGGGATTGCCTTGGGAATGGATTGCCACGTCCTTTTCCTATAGGCTACCATAGCTCTTACTAAATTGCTCTCGAGCTCTATTATGCCCATTCTTCCCTCACTTTAGGGACAAATGCTGAGGTTTGAGGCTTACTCTGCTCCCTGATATTGATGTGCTTCATTCATTCCCTCTCCCAAATCCCTACCCAAAACAGGATAGAGAAATTTGGTTATCTCGTTCAGTCCATCATGTGTGTGTTTGAATTTGAGGAAGTATTTCTCAATTTTATTACTGTCCATGAATAAATGTTTTATGTCTTAATATTTTAGAGAATATCATCTTAAGTATGTTTGATTATATTTAACAATTTGTAGATTGGTGTGTGTTTTACAGAAATTTAACTGATTATTGAATTTTTATTTTTTAATTTTTAAAAAAATTTTTATTGGTAATTTTTAATGTACAACTTAGTTGGTCTCATTATGACATTTCTATACATGCATCTCATTGTACGTTGCTCATGTTCACTTCCACCTTACCTTCTCATTACCCCTCTTCCCATGCCCTCCCACCAATGCTGTGCCTTCTACTTACATGTCTTTTTTGTGACTATATCTATCTATATGTGTATTTTTATTTTTAGGAATCTATTCGCTGGTTAGAAGATGAAAAGGCTCTCCTAGAGATGACTGAAGAAGTAGACTATGATGTGGATTCATATGCTACACAACTAGAAGCTATTCTTGAGCAAAAAATAGACATTTTAACTGAGCTCCGGGGTAATTCTCTTTTCATTTTCATGTTTGGTATGAAATCTGCTTGTTATTAGAATATATACTAGTTGTTGTTGTTGTTAGGTGCCATTAAGTCGGTATCCGACTCATAGCGACCCTCTGTACAACAGGGGAAACACTATTGTCAGTGCTTCTTTGCTGTTCATAGGGTTTTCAATGGCAGATTGATTTTTGGGAGGGGGTTGCCAGGTCCTTCTCCCCAAGCCTACAGCTTCTGGTGTTCCTAGGCAGTCTCCCATCCAGGTACTAAGCAGGCCCGCCCCTGCTTAGCTTCCAAGATCTGACGGGATCGGATGCCACAGGGCTACAGCTGCAGGCATATACTAGTAGGAGGATTTTATATTGCAGGAGGACATCTGAAGTGAAAACTATGAGCACCATTTAACACATTCTTTCCAGAGGCATAAAGATAAACCAACCATTGTTTCTGCTAAAAAACATTTGAGTATCATTTCTAGTTCTCCCTAGTAATGTTTGCTTTTAGTAATATCTTGGTGAAAAGATATGATTAAAAAAGAAATATGTATTTTAAAATTTGTAAGTTTAATATACCCATTCATATGTCTAATTTGGATGGTCAGTGGTTGTCAAAATTATTTTGATTAGATAAGGTCTCTTCAGGGTTGTCTTTGAATAACCTCTTCATCTTTTTTCTATAGCATTCCATATCATGCTTTTTCTTAACACATTTATTTTTATAATTTTTGAAAGATGTCAAAATGATTACCCTTTTCACCTTATGTATGAAAGGAAGCATGTGGCTTACCTACACAGGGTGTCTTTTTGGCTTAATTAGGTTGTCTGTGTAGCTTCAAGCACACACTTGTATGTGCTAATTTGGCTCTTGCTCATATGTAAGCATTTGGGGAGGTGTGTGGGGCATATGTGTGCATTCATGCAATTCAATATGAAACCAGATTGAAATTGCTAGTTTTTAGCAGCAAATATACTTAATTTTTTAAAGCAGGCCCTTAGTGAAATTGATTGTTTGAAATCATGCCCTATAAAATAGTCAGCAGTTACTGTTTCCGTAAAGGTTTTGTTTTCATATACTTATTCACACATTGATTTTGATGTTTTTTCCTAATCTGTAATAATACAGTTTTTCTGTATGCATTTTAAGAGACATTATAATGTACTCTAATGAATTCTAGTAATTTTTCTTTGTACTATGTAGCACTCAACTTTACTTTTCTCAGATTCCATGTATATAAAGCATATCCATAACTTTGAAGAAATTACTATCTAGATATTGTATTCCATCTTCTTAGAATTTTTTTAACCATCAAAAGATACTTTTGTAGTAATGAGAAGTTTGAGCCAGGTGCCATGGCATATGCCTGTAATCCAAACAATTCTGGAAGCTCAGGTAGGAAGATCATGAGTTTGAGATCAGAGGCAGCCTGTACAACTTAGAAAGCTTCCCAAAAGAATTCAGATAAACTAAAACTGAACATTATAAAATGTACCCAACTGAAACCACTTAAAAGATATAGAAAAGATAGGATTTTCTGGGAATAAATAATGAAATTTGCCCTGATCGAGCCCTGTTTTAGTTCTGAGGGTCTAGACAACGTAGAAAAGGAAAAATCTTGATTATTGTTGTGCAATAAGAGCTAACTTGATAGGACCCATAAAGGTGTATACTATATTACATGTAATACAATACTTATTCCCTGTTTTCTTTTTCCAAGATAAAGTGAAATCTTTTCGTGCAGCACTACAAGAAGAAGAACAAGCCAGCAAGCAAATTAACCCGAAGAGACCCCGTGCCCTTTAAATTGGTATTTGCTGCTAAAGGGTCCCCAGAACCCTCACTCTTGTAACATACAATGGTTCAGCTGTAAGGGCCATTTGAAAATTTGAAATTTTAAGTGTCTGTGGAAAATGTCTTGTCCTTCACCTGAATGACATTTCAATTTTGTGAAACACTCCTTTGTCTACAAATCCAGGAGGCACAACCAAGAACTGGGATTACTGAAGTATTTTGTTGAATTTACCCAAATAGCAATTTACTTTTGGAGATCCTTGCCAACTTTTATTTTCTATATAATGAAGTAAGGTGGTGGACTTGATCCAGAGGTGGAATAGAGGGGAGCCACAGCATTTCCTTTTAACTCAGTTCAGTTTTCGTAGTGAGACTGAGCAGTTTTAAATACTTCGAGTGCATGCATTACCTCATCAGTGATTGTACATACCTTGCCTACTCCTAGAGACAGCTGTGCTCACTTCTCCTGTGCCTTGACTAAGGCTATTGACCCTAAATTTCTGAAGCACGGCCAAGATAAATTACATTCCTTATTGTCATTGTAAATTACCTTTATTGTGTGTACATTTTACTGTATTTGAGACATTTTCTGTGTGTGACTAGTTAATTTTGCAGGATGTGCCATATCATTGAACGGAACTAAAGTCTGTGACAGTGGACATAGCTGCTGGACCATTCCATCTTATATGTAAAGAAATCTGGAATTATGATTTTCAAAACCATAACATGTGATTATAATTTTCTTAGCATTTTCTTTGTAAAAAACTAAAATATAAACTAGTTGGTGTATAATAAAAACGAAATTCTGAGAAGAGTTTTATCTTAGGATAATACATATATATGCAATGTGTGTGCCAGTGTGGTATTAACAAGACTAATAGTGCAAATTGATCCTTACCAATACCATTACGTTGAACTGTTCATTAGCACCCCAAAATTTATCTTTTTAACGTACTGTTAAAGGAAATTGGCTTCTCATGCATGAATGTTTATATGTACATTGAAAGTAGTCCATAATAGAAATTAGTTTAAACCAAGTGTAGACAGTATATAACTCCTTGAAGAAGAATTAAGCTGAGAAAGAGTTGACATTGCTTTAAAAGGCAAGTCTCACCCATGCACCATGTAGTACCTGATGTGGGATGTTTCACCATTTTTGGTGAGAGTCACCACATACTTGCCAATAGACTGGTGATGAAGTAAGCTATTCTTTAAATGGCAGCACTTAACTGACTGCTACTCTAAGGGAAGAAACTGGCCATTTTTCATGTAAATATTATTGAAAGATTTATCTCTCTCTCTAGGAGTTTTCTGTTGGGTCCCAAGATAGAGTCTAGGAGTACAATAACAACAACAACAACAAAATCTCCCAAGGATATCTTGCTTTGATTTACTCTAGGGAACTACTAGCTTATTCATGAACCAAAGGGAAGCTATGAAGAGTCATGTGAGTCAGATTCTCTACTTCACTGTTAAACTCAGAGGGTAGCTGTCAGAAGTCCTCATATGGTGGTGAAAAGCTCTGTAAACATGAAATCTAAAACAAATGTAGATTTTTCACAATATGCTTATTAATAAATGAAATCTATGGAATGAGTTTAGAGATAATTTACTTCAATACAATCATTTTTGTTTTGGAAGAAACTCAGGTTTTCTCACAGTTGTAAGATATATTCTATTTGTGTTGATTTCAAAGACGAGGAAGAATGGAGAAGTGTTTCTATTGACCTTGCAGAGGGTATTTAAAAAGTTAATTTTTGAGGCTGATCTTCAAAGGGCAATAAAGATGTGAACTTGCTCATTTTAAGCACAACAGATTATTATTTGCATTGAGGGGTACTATCTTTGGAAGGTCTTTTTCTAGACACATGCTGCCTTACTACTATAATGGATATTTCAAAAATTAGTACCAGAAAAGATCTCGGGAGGTAGTATAATACAGTCCTTCAGATTTATAGATAGCAAAAGCTGAAGGCCAGAAAAAGGAATAAAACTCTGCAGTTCATGGGGTAGAGAACCACCACCTAAAAAGCTGGATTAAATCTTAAGACTCTTCCAAAGTAGTTTTGTGAGATTAAAAAAAAAAAGCCTAAGTATATTTAATATTCATGTAACAAAAGGGGCTTGTTGCAGCTAAGTAACTTTAATTTTTTTTTTCTGGATTAAACATCCCTTGGTACTTTCTCAGACTTGAAAGCTGATAACTATGAATATATAATTAAGAATATACATTGTTTTAATCCTTAAGTTGTATCATGCTTTAGGAGTCACACAGGACCTCACAGCACACGCACATACCCATGCTTAGGTAAGTGCTACAGCGGCCTATGTCCAGCACCCCACTGGGGGTCTATTTTGACCCCCGCAATACCAGTTAAGGGTTAATTATGCATTAGCATTTACTATGACTTTGAGGCCAGACTTGTTTAAAAAAATCTGTTTAGGCAAACAATTTATCTTATCTTCTAAGTTTAGTAAGTACAACTTTGCTAAATTAATTGGAAATAATCCCATTAAGCTTTATATATAAATAAAGCCAAGTATCAATGAAGACATTTTTATTCATTTTCTTATACAAATGAAATAGCTACTATAATTCTCTACTAAATATATTAGTAGCATTAAGCATTATTGATTTAAACATAGTAGCTGCTGGGTACAGTGGGTCTTACCTATAATCCCAATGACCCAGGAGGTGCAGGCAGGAGGATCCTGAATTCAAGGCAAGAGGCAGCCGTTGTAATTTATTGAGACCCTGTCTCAATATAAAAAAAAAATTAAAAGTGGGCTGGGGGTACAGCCCACTGGTAGTGCAAAGTATGTGCGAGGCCCTGGGTTCAATCCCAAGTATCACAAAAATAAATATAGTAGCTAATAAAAGTTGTCTATGACATCTACTGAAATTCTCAATCTCACAGATTTTGGTTTTTGCTTTTACTTGCAGTACTAGGGACACAGGGCCTTATACATGCTAGGCAAATGCTCCACCACTGAGTCACACCTCCAGCCCCTTTTTAATATTTTAATTTTTGAGACAGTCTTTTGCTAGGCTGCACAGTCTGCTTTTTGGCCTGAAACCTATGAATCTTCTGCCTCAGCCTCAGGAGTAACTGGGATTATAGGAGACACACCTGGCTAATGATAGTTTTTTAATAGCTTAAAAAGCAAACATCAGGTAATGGAAACATTAAATATCGAGAAATCATGACTATCCGGAACCTGTAGTTGTGGGAAATGGCTGCTTTTGAAATTGAAAGAGATTTTGAAACTTATTTTGAATTTTTTTTTTTTTTTTTTTTTGCAGTAGTTGAGGGTTGAACTCAGGCCCTCACACTTGCATACTTTCCAGTGCTGTACTCCCAGCCCTTTTTTTTTTTTTTTTTTTTTTTTTTTTTTTTTTTTTTTTTTTTTTTTTTTTTTTTTTTTTTTTTTTTTTTTTTTTTTTTTTTTTTTTTTTTTTTACTTTTTGAAATAGGGTCTTGCTAAGTTATGCAGGCTACATCTCCCTTATGAGATGCTGTGATCACAGGCATGAGCCACACCATGCCTGGAACGTTGAAATTTTTCGAAGTCTAAAATTAGCAAATGACTGTCTCCCCAAGAAAAGGCTTATAATTTTTCAATTAAGTTCGTTTTAGTTGAGCTTCCTGAACATGCCTGGCCACTGCATGATAGCAACAGACTTAGGCTTACCCAGAACCCTCATACAGTCAACAAGATATCTGAAGAGGTAGGCAAAAACAGAAAAAACTGTATAGGATGAACAGGAAAGAATGAGAAGCAAGATAATATCATATAACACCTGTTTTACTATACACGTGGATAATAAAAAGAAATGGTATGGGCAGTATGTGACGAGTTGTGCATATCTGAACTTTACTTAAGGGCTGAACTGGGCTGGCATTTAGCTCAATTGGTAGAGAACCGCTCTGCAGTCTCTGAGGTCCTAGGTTTGATTCCCAGCACCACAAAAATGGGAGAAGGACATGGCAATCCACTCCCAAGGCAATCCTGAAACAGTCAGCCATTGAAAACCTTATGAGGGTTGCTATGAGTTGAGACAGCTTGACGGCACCTAACAACAAGGGGTGAAGTGAAGGCCTAAAAGGCCTCATAGTACATAATAAATAAGAAAGTAACATCTTTATATGATAAACTGTTAGAATGATAAGTGTAAGGTTGTGCGTATCTGCGGCTCTTGAATTTGAAGACTACTATGTATAGATTGGACCCACCCTTTCCTATGTAGTATACTGAAAACAAACCAAAACCAAAAAAAACATGGGTACTTAGAAACAGACCAGCTTAAAAATATAGGATAATTAATCGTATAAGAGTAGTATTAAACAAAATATAGTTAAGCATAGAATGTTTTGGTGAAGCAAGAGCATAACTCATCTTCTCAAATATTAGAAATATATAATTGATTTTTTTCTTGATCTTGAAAAACTTGTTTTCCAGATATCTAGGAAAAATGGATACCTTCTGCATTGAATCCATGTAGCAATCTGGAAAATAAAAAGTCAAGAAGAGGTGGTTATTGAAAAGCTAATTTATGACACAATGGTGTACAAATCTATCATTAATACTAAATACACACATCAGCACACTTATGCACCCACCTACTCTAACAGGAGTCAAGAAGCCTTATTCACCAACTAAACTTATAAAGACTTTTACTATCCCAGGCCTCAGAGTTCACTGGCATTTGTTCTACTTCAGCATGATAAACTGAAAAAGCAGCTGTCTAGAATTTGAGTCAGAGATCAGATGAATAACCCATATTCATATGTCCATTCTTCTTTGAGCTGTTATTGAAGTTCATATTAAATAGTTACACATTGTTTCTCTCTGTGGCTACCTATGTACTCATCAGACTTTAGTTAGTAAACTACACCCTGAGGAAATTTACTAAGAGTGAAGGAAAATAAGATAAAATATTTCTGCTGTTTAGACCTGAAGTTAGTTTCAAGCTGGGCCATGGTAAGGGGTCCAGATGAACTAATGTCTGAAAAAGCAAAGTATAGGTAGTTATGAATAGTGTTCAACTCCCAGGATTAACATCTAAAAGATTCAGTAGTCCTGCTAGCCAGCCAATAAAATATAAGCTCTATCTGTCTTAGTTATATTAGAACTGTCTCCAAATCAATGACTTTTAAAGCAATCTGTCCTTAGAACATGGATGCTTTAAAAGTAAACTGGCTAAATAGCAAAGAACTTCTGAAAGTTAATGAAAAACAGTGAATACAGGTTAATATACCTGGGTAATTAACTGAAGCCTTACTCTATTGCTTAGTTCAAGGAAAACAAATTTTGGTCTAAATTGCCTATATGACATCCTTTTACTCACAGTGGCACACACCTGTAATCCCAGTGACTTGGGAGGCTGAGGCAGAAGGATTACAAATTCGAGGACTGAGGCAGCCTATGTAACTTACTGAGACCTTGTCTCAAAAAGTAAAAAGTAGGCTAGGGGTACAGCTCAGTGATAGAGCACTTTCAAACCTGCATGAAGCCTGGATTCAAACAAACAAAAAAGCTGAGAACTTGCCTCAGGCTATAAGACTCTTATTACTAAGTGGATAATTAGGTATGCCTACACCTGGCATTTCGGGCTTAAGATCTATTTAACAACAGCTATTCCTAGTAAGGAAATTAATCCAATCCAGTTACATGATGATTTTTCTCCCTTTGGGCTACTGTGTAGGGACAAGCAATTAAGACTAAGACCATGAATGAGAGTTGGTCAGTGTAGGAGGGGAGGAACACTCACACCACAACACACATTGACACAGGCAATTTTCTGGCTCAGACTGTTCTTTACTACTGTTCTTTAATACTGTTCTTGAAGAAAATGTTCATTCTGCTGCAGCTAACTAACCTCCATCCTCTACACCAAATACTACTCCATGCCATGGAAGTGCTATGCAATAACTCTCCCAGGTAGCACCTTATACCACTTAAAAGCCTTTAAGTCTTTAATCTGAAGATAAATGTATAAACACTTAGGAAAACAAAAATGTAATTACCTGATAAAGTCATCTATGTCCATGGAACGAGCCCGTTTGTCACTAAAACCTGTGCTGGTAAGGATTTGCTGTATTTTATCTGCAATGCTGAAATCTTCTGGTATTATCTAACAACGTAAGATTCAGAATAAATGAACAACATATCTTTAATGAAATTACCTTGGCTCTTTTTTTTTTTAAGTTTAGTAAGTCATAAAATAGTCACTTTAACACATCTATCATTAACAGCAGGGAAAACCAGAAAGTTTGGTTAAGACTTTAGGCAAGTGGCTTTATTAGGCAAATGGCTTACTTTTACCACATAGTACCCATAATACCTTGAATGAATAAACATATATCACCCTTTTTCATCTTTAAAATTCTGAAGTATCAGTTTCAGACATCACAAAGCTGTAAACTAAATTTTAAAGCAATTGTTACTTTCAAAATAACTCAAATTTTCCTGCCATATAGTCCACCTAGCCAGCTACTTTTTCTCAGAGATGACTTTTGACCCTTAATTTTATTAAGTGTTTCATGATGAATTCATATTTTACCCAAAGATTTTTCTTAATCCATCTTATTGTTCTCTGCTTAGGTTGATATTTACTGACTTTTGCCCATGCAGGTATGGAGACAGCACTGTGATACATTAGACTGTATAAGATGCAAGCCATAAAAAATACAAAGGAAATCTGTTTTATTGTAGGTTTTGTTTAAAATTAAAGCGCTAAAATGGTAGCAAACATCATATCTTCATATACCCATATGTTGTGTATGTGCATGAGCACTCCCACACTTGCTTAAGGGAAATTGTGAAGAGGCGTGAGGTTTACAACCAGAAATCTGTTATTCAGCCTATACTTTATTGTAATTATTTCAATTTCTGGGTGTTAAAACAAGTTACAAGACAGTAACTTCAAAATTTTTATGCTATGTGAACAACAAATGATGGACAGAATTTAGAGGATAGTAAAATGTACACAATTATTTTAACCTTAGCAAGCTAAGCAGCTATAGTTCGGAGAAAATTTTAACTGCTGAATCTGATTCTTTTTAGGGTTAAAAACATACATCAGTAGTTAAGAGGACAGGGTACACAATACATAGCACAATGCACTGTGCTTGTCAAAACTGTGCTTGTTATATCTTAAATATGTAAGTCTCATAATACATCAAAAAATAAAGACCTTTTAAATGAAAACACTGAAATGACAGAAGCACTTCCTACTTACAGTATTATGGATTGAACAGTGAATTCTGTAGTTTTTTTCCAACAGCTGTTGTACTGCACTTGATCTATAAAGAAGTGGAATCACTATTCCAAAATCAGATATATACAATTTCATTCCATTTTAGCCAAGATTAAATCTATGCTCCATTTGATGAAATTAATTAGTTCGAAAAAGGTGTTGAATATTTAAACTCATATATGAAGCAAACACGGATGTTGAATAGTAGAATACTGATAAACAGCTCTTAAATCCTTTTTTTCTTTAAACAGGATCCAATCATATTCCACACAGTGCTTTTCGCAAAAATCTTTTAAAGAGATGGGGGTCTCAGTATGCTACCCAGCCTGGCAACAAACTCTTAGATTCCAGCAGTTCTTCTGCTTCATCTGCCTGAGTGCTGGGCCATAGATGTATGCCAACCTTCCCCCACAAGCTCCTCCATAAAACATCCTTAACCTCAGAAACTTCCAAGTCCTCTAAAACTAAATCTTTTACCCTTGGACTCCAAGTTGTGTTACATTTTCCAAGTTAATAAGATGGCACAAATCTTTCACAAGTGTGAAAGGGGTCCATTATCACCCCATTTTCTGACAAAAAACTTGGCAGATAGGTGGTTATATTATTATTGTTTTTTTCCCCCCCTCTGGTTCTGCCAAAACAACTCTAGGAATGTTCTCTATTAATTATCCTGCCCGTCAAAGTATATAATTAGTTAAAAAGGTGAAGTCTGGACATGAATAACCTTTATGATTTTAAGGGTGGCTGTTCAGAAAAAGGACCAAATTCTAGCACAGTACCTCTGGCACACTGGTCCTTCATACATTAGAAATTAATAAAATACTTACTTAAATGCAGCTGACAGTGTTTTGTTTTTCCTAACGAAAGTGATCCTTACTAGGCCATCCCATTCCTGAAATACGAGATGGATATTTTATTAAAAGTGCCAAATTTCTCATCTATGCCTGCTAGGTGATGTCTTTTAATACATAACTGGAGAGAACCTATTAGAGCAATCAAAATGGTCTATATCTTGATCTAACTGGCACACATACAAAAGTTAAGATGTTTACATGACTTTTGCACTTTTGTGTACATTACTGATTATAGTTTATCTGTTTATTGGGGGAAAAATGTAAAGTTATCCCACATATGAACAAAGAACAGCAGCACCTAACAACAAGTACCATTTTCAAAAATAAGACTGGAAACAAGACATGATTTAGGATATAGCCTACGCAACACACCTAAATCTCCTTAAAGGAGTTACTGACAGAAGTACTCCATTTACTATCAGTTTACCACACAATCATGGTTTCCTCTAACGTGACTGTAGTAAGGTTTTACATCAAGTGGTCTGGATTGCTTTTTTTAAAGTACAAAAACAATTTTTATTTAAAAGTGTTCTTCACAAGGGCTGGGGATGTAGCTCAGTGGTAGAACACTTGCCTACAGGGCTTCAAACCTGTGAAAAATTGGGTTTAGGTTCAGATATGGGTTCAGTATGTTAAAATTTACAGGGTTAGGTTCAAGTTTGGGTTTAAATCCTATGTGCAGATAGCAGGACTTCAAAGTGAACCCAAACTCAAACCCTGAACCCATTCCAGTGCAAGCATTTTAAAAAAATTTTCTTGAACCTGAACCCAAACCCAGTTCCTCAGTGGGTTTGGTTCAGCTTTTAACTTTTTTTCTTTTCCGTATCATTAGCTATTTAAAAGTTTAAACAAAATTTTCAATTATCTACACAGTCTATAGCCATACTACACTGGTGTCCAATTCCATGAGATCTCAGAAGCTAAGCAGGGTCAGGCCTGGTTAGTACTTGGATAGGAGACCACCTGGAAATACTGGGTGCTGCAGGCTTGGGAGAAGGACCTGGCAGCCCAGTTCTGAAACAATCAGCCATTGAAAACCCTACGAATAGCAGAAAAGCACCAACAATAGTGCTGGGCATGGCACAACGTCGGGTAGTGTTTTGTTCTGTTGTACACAGGGTTGTCATGACTCGACCCTTATTCTACAGCACCTAAAAACATCTACACACAGGATTAAATTTTTATTATTTTTTATATTTTTGTGGTACTGCAGGGTTGAACCTAGGGCCTTAAACATTCTTTTTTGCAAATGTATTACCTCTAGGCTGTACCCCCAGCCCATTTTTAATTTCTTACTTTGAGTCAGGGTCTCAGTAAGTCTACTCGATTACAAGGATGTATTATAATTCACATTTTCCTATTTGGACATTTAGGTTGTCTCAATGTTGTTCTGATGCTGTGGACACACATCTTCTACCTTGGGCATTTTTTCCTTTTGAACGACCTAGTATTTTAGCCTTACCTGAAAATTGATAGGTGGTGGTGGATTCTTAGGTTCTATCCTTACTACACTGGATTCCACCTTGGGTGGTGGTCTGAAGTTATTCTTCCCAACCTGTTAATCAGAAAATGTTTAGTCCACTCAAAGACAACTTGTAGTTGATAATAAAGATGCTCTGCTCACAGACAGCAAAGCTAATTCCTCAAGGATGAGTTAAGTTAGGTTATTTTAATAAATATTACTTACTTTCATTAGATGGTCCACACGTGCTAACAACTGTGTATTAATTGAGAGTCTGCAATATAACTTATCTCCAGGTTTTGCAACCAGCCGGAGAGCAAATTCTCTCTGAAACATAAGTATAGCACATCTGAAAAGAAAGTTGAACAAAATAAAGAAATGGTTACTTTCAACTATAAATGTAGTTTTGCTACAATGAACTTTCTTGAAGGAAATAGCAAAACAATATCTACTGCTAATGACAAATGGGCTGGGACTTGGCTCAGTTGGTAGAGCACTGCACTGCAGTCTCTGAGGTCCCGAGTTCAATTCCCAGCACCACAAAAATGGGAGAAGGACCTGGCAATCCATTCCCAAGGCAATGAGTCAGACTTGATGGCATCTAACAACAACAACAACGACAAATAGTTCAGCTGATTAGAAGGTAGAACACTTTCAGCCTTACCTTTATTACCCCAAAATGAGACAGCTAGCTTTGTTTTGTTTTACAATGGCTGTAATCCTAGCCACAAGGAAAATAGCTTGCCCTCAATGACAAGATCTGCATTAGTCCATCACCCCTTCTGCAAAAACAATAAAGTTGACTCTGCAGAAGAATTATATTTGTAGGGCAGCAAACACTTTAAGGAAGAGGTAAGGCTGACAGGTTGTAATGTTCAGTATCTCCTTGGTTTAATAGTTTAAAGAATATAGACTTTTTCTTCAGCAAGTAGTGGAGAGGTTTTTAGAAGCTAACAGGAGAGTACTTTCAAAGTTGCACTTCAGCTTTCTAAGTTTTTGACAATGACTCACACTAAGCAATACATCTCACATTGCAAAAATATCTGTATGTATATTTATTTATCCTAAACAAAACTTTCATGAAATTATAGTCACCTGGACCATATGCAATGTTCTCTGATGTAGTCTAGTTCATCTCATTTAAAAGAAAATGCCCTGAAGCACACCTGTAATTCCAGTTACTCAGGCAACTGAGGCAAAAGAATCACAGGTTCAAGGCTGGAGGCAGCCTGCACAACTCAGCGAGACCCAGTCTCAAAAATAAAAAAGGGATTAGGGGTACAGCTCAGTGGCAAGGTGCTTGCTTAGTATGCACGAGACCCTCAACCTCTAGTACTAAGGGAAAAAAAATAGTCATGACTACATTATAACCACTAGACATAACGTGTTATAGGCTAATGACAAAGGATCAGAAAGTAGGGAAAGGCATATATACTCATACACATCCACCTCTGCCCTCCAAATAACTTCTGTCAATTGAAAGAAAAAGGCCTCCATATAAATCAGTATTTTCTACCAAAATTCTCCAGGAATTTTACAATTGACTTGATTTTCAATTGTGTTTCTAGCTGAAACTGTCAATCTTTCTAAAATTTGACAGTAACTCTGGTCTTTTGTCACAAACCTGAAAAAAGGTCGGTGTAGCAACAGCTTGAAGACAAAAGGAGAAGATATCTGTAAGAAAATTGCTAGTTACTTTCAAGAAAGATACACCAGAAAAGCACTTAGTATGATGTTTCTGATGATGTGAGGACATACCTGATAAGGCAAATTTGCCACACAAGCATCAAAGAATGGCAAGTCTGATTTCAACACATCACCCACCATTACTTGAAGTTTGCTGGCCAGAGGCCTATTAAAAAGAGAAGAAATTTATAGAGAATGTTGTTTCATGAGATCAAAATGTACCTTAATTTTATTATGTATACTCACGTGCCCTGAACTCTTTTGTGAAGTTCAGCTACTAGCCTTGGATCAAGTTCACAAGCAACTACCTAAATTAACAACAAAAGCTTCTTTAGGTTATGAAATATAAATTTTTTCTTCTTACTCAAATAGTAACTCATACATCATTTACATGACTTAAACTTTTTTCAAATTCTATTATTATTCTACCACTTCCAACACCACCACCACCCAGAAGAACAGACAAGTTTTACTATGTAAGAGTTCTTCCCAAATAATCAACAGAATTATCATGTTTCATTTGTCTCCACGGTTTGTAATTAAACAGATGATGAAAAGAATGTGTAGTCAGTGTCTTTAGACAGGAACATACAAGGCAACTACTACTAGAATGAGTAGATCAACTGAGATCCAAAATACATAGCATAGATAATTTTTCAAGTAAATGAAAATGGTCGCCAGACAATCCTGAAATTATAATTTTATTTTAATATCAATATTGGTATTAGTATTTTCTGATGAGGTTTCATACTGACTTCCAACAAGACTCTGTCTACATGGCAGATATATGTATTCATTATTCTGCTTGGCTCCCAGATCTGTTTGCTACTTTTTCTGTGCCCAGTAGGTAATGCAATTCAGCTTTCTTACCCTTTGAATTCTGGTGAAAGGCACTAGCAAGGGGCTAGGGGTGTAGCTCAGTGGTAGAGTGTTTGTCTAGTCCACAGGAGACCTTGGGTTCAATCCCCACCACAAGAGAAAAGAAAGGCAGGCACCAGTGTTGTTCTTGTTGTCAGGTGCCATCCGACTCATAGCGACCCTCATAAGGTTTTCAATGGCTGACTGTTTCGGGATTGCCTCGGGAGTGGATTGCCAAGTCCTTCTCCCATACAGTATTGTTACTGCCTCTCTGTTATTCATAGGGTTTTCAATGGCAGATTGTCTTTTGGAGTGGGTTGCCGGGTCCTTCTCCCATGCCTACAGCACCTGGTGTTCCTAGGCGGTCTCCCATCCAAGTACTAACCAGGCCTGGCCCTGCTTAGCTTCCGAGATCTGACAGGATCAGATGCCACAGTGATATGGCTACAGGCATCCAGCATCCAGCATTAGTGTTGTTGTTAGGTGCCATCGAGTTGTGTCCCACTCATAGTGACCCTCATAGGGTTTTCAATGGCTTAATGTTTCGGGATTGCCTCGGGAGTAGATTGCCACGTCCTCCCATTTTTGTGGTCCTGGGAATCGAACTCAGGACCTCAGAGACTGCAGAGCGGCACTCTACCAACTGAGCTAAATCCCAGCCCCATCCCAGCATTATTAGGGTACCTATAATAGAGAGACCAGGTATTTGTTTCTTAATGCCTGCTCTATGGCTTGTAGAAATTTTGGTGGTGTGTTCTGTGTCCCAGTCTCCCTGTTAATAGAGTTCCGTGCCCTTTCCCCTGAGGCTTTTAGATGGTAACTGCTTCCTGCTGTGACTAATCTTAGTATTTCTAATGCCTACTGATTCCCTTGAACGTCATTCCCACACATCTCTAATAGTGTTGTCATTAAACTCTGTTCAGGCAATCCCTGTAAAATGTGTTGCCTGCTTCCACCAAGGACAGAACAATGGTTCCATTTAATTGGAATCTGGGCCAACCAAGATAAAAGATAAAAAGAAGGTAACATTGGTAGCCAGGTAGTATCCCAATCTCAGAAGCCTGAGCTTGGGTTCCAATAACTCTAACTTCTTTGCTTTGTTCCTCCCAGCATGGAGGTAGTTAATTGCTCTTTATAATTAGGGGTTATCTCAGTGTTCCCACTTTGTTCTTTTATTACTCTAACAAATACGTAACCAATTGCTGTTAAAATTTCCTGAAGATGTGCTCACTGTAATTTCTGTTTTCCTGATTAATACATCTCATATTTTCAAAGATAAAATTTCAACTAAAGGATCAAGAATTACTACCAAAATAACAGCAATTAAAACCATGTACTTGTAAACCTGATGAGCTTATTCATGTGGTCACTTCTGATACCAAATCATTAAATCCCCTTTTTACCTTTTTTGCCCTTTCTAACAACTTTACAGTCATGTTGCCAGTTCCAGGTCCAACTTCCAGCACCACATCAGTTGGTCTTAATGCAGCCTAAAAGCAAGCACAACCACTTTAACTCTTCTGGCACATCTGAACACATCTTTTCTCCTCAGTGCTCAGTGAAGAGATTTTACTGACTTCACTTTTAGGAGATCTGTTCATGATATATGTGATTAGCAAAACCACCTCGGTAACATTAGGTACAAATGAAAATCTAAGACCTCTCCTACCTTGGGGGAATAATCTTCAACTTTAGAAGTAAGAAAAGCAGGAATAACAGTTATTTCTATGACTGGCTTCCTGTTTCCTACCTTAGAAATTATTCCAATAGCCTCTTCTTACCAATTTTGTTCCTACCAGCAAATTCAAATGAGAAAGGACTGTATATGTTCAACTTGTTCGAGAATCACAGCATATTGGACCAAGATTTCTCAGTTCTTAACCCATGTATGGTTTTAGGAATGCATGAGTACAACTGCACACAAAGCTGGGTGTGTGTATGCAAACAGCTGTAAGAGGCAGTAACTACTTAAGACGAAATCTTACGTAAAATCTTTCCATTATACTTTTTATAGCTCTAGGATGCTTCCTTCGTAACCATGAAAATAATGTACACATCCTATATTTCATTTTCAAGCACATTTCAAGCATCCATAACAATAAGAGAATTATCAGTACAGCATGTAGGAGGAATACTCCAAATAATTTATATATGCTTTCTGGGGAACAAATTTACTAATGCGTGGTTTAGGTATAAGTTTATCTAAACTTTGGAATTAAAACAGTGACATGGTGATTGGAACGTGATCAGAGGCATCACCTGGAAATGAACAAGTACAAAAGTCCAGCTATTAAGTAGATAATCCGCCAGAGAAACCAAGCTCCACAGAATGAAGCACAACATGCAGAAGACGGCCTGTGAATCCTAAACAATTCTTCACGCACTCAACAAGTACTCGCAGAGAATCTATGCTAGGCACTTTCTTAGCTTAAGTATTCTTAGGAAAAAGATTAATAAACCAACTCTCCTTTTACTTTTCCACACCCACCTTATCAATAATGCTGTTAACAATGAGAGGATTTTTCAAAATATGCTGCCCAATCCCCGTGTTGAACATGAGTCCTGGAAGGAAACACGAAACTGCCTTAATTTCACAACTAAGATTAGGTATCAGGCCGTCCCAAAAAAACCAAGCAAGACCGGTGGCGGGAAGACTTCTGCGTTAACTAGGGCACCGAACGTCCCGTTCCCGGTCTGGACTGACATACTGCTGTAAGTCCATCTCTCTCGGTGGCAAGGAAGCCCAGGAGGCGCGCAGGCAGCACCCCGGACGCGCCTCAGGTTTCTGTGAGGCCGAGCTGATCGCGCCGGAAGACCGACCAAACCCCAGCTTCCTCCCGGCCGTCCGCACCTCCCGCGCGCTTCAGCTCCCGGCGCTGCTCCTGCCGCTGGCAGCGCCAGCTGCTCGCCCTGGCCTTGACCTTCGGCATCTCCGCAGGAGGCCTTTCAGGCCCGGGGAGTCAAGGAGTACCAAAGCCTGCAAGACTAGGACAGCGCAGCACGTGGGAGCCGCCCAGCATCTCGGACAAGTGGAGTTGGGCCAGTTTTCCCACCGCCGCACGCTCTAGGCTCCTGCCCACTCAGAGGGCAGAGCTTGGATCCCCGTGGCTGCCGGGAAGTGTACTCGCAGGCCCGGGCGAAGCCTAACCTTCTGAGCCACAGATCCCAGAAGACACCGCGCGGTCGAGTCGGGCGGTTTCGATTGGCTGGTTAAGAGTTGGGGCGGGGCCTGTCTGCCAGTAGCTGGGCAACGTGTGTGGTACTCTAGGTGTTCAGAGGTTTAAGTTGTTTAACGTAATTAAAAACCTGTGGGTGGGATGTCGGGCCAGGTTCTGGGATTGCTGACATTCAAAGAAGGGTTCTCTCACGTGTTTCTTAGTTCCCAGGATTTGGGGAGAAGGAGCTTGCTCTTTTAGGGAAGGGAGTTTCTCCGCTGCTTGACTTGTGGAAAGGAACCCGAGAATGGAATTACCCTCTAGTTCCACTAGGACTACTAGTTACATTTTCTGAGACTCATCATTCATTCCCTAAATATTTACTGAACTTCAGCTGCGTATTAAACACTGTTGAAAATTCACAGTTAAGTAAAGCTGGCCTCCAGGCTTATTCCGTGGAGAAAAATGGGGAAAAAATTCAAAATCTATCAATAGGTATGTATTAGTATTGAAAAGGATAATGTACCCCACCTGTAAGTTCCACGAATACAAGATCCATGTCTGTTTTTGCCCGCCACTGTAATGGATCTCGGCTAAACCCACAGTACCCTGGCTTCTGATCTTGTCGGATCTCAGAAGCTAAGCAGGGTCAGCCTGGTTAGTAGTTGGATGGGAGACCCCCTGGGAAATACCAGGTTCTGTAGACTTGGCAGAACCCAGCAGTCCACTCTCAAAACAATCAGCCATCGAAAACCCTATGATTAGCAGAGAAGCACTGACATACTGCTGGACATGGCACAGAATCAGAGAGTGTTTGTTTCTGTTGTATGTTGGGCCACTATGAGTTGAACCGGACTCGAGGCACCTAACAACAACAGCATAATGGATCTCAGGTTTTAATTTCTCTATGTGTACACTTGTCTCCGGAGAAGTCTTTCTGTTATTACTAAAGCTGACTCTTTGCTCAGCAACTAATTGTGTGCATTCCCAAATCTTGGTTTTAGTCCTTCCTTTCTTTGCTATAATTTTCATTCAGGAAAAAATTGGAGACTAATAGCATCTTCAATGTCCTACTTTCCATTAATCACTAATTTATTCCACAGTTCTGGAGACTCTACAGTGGGCTAGTCACTGTGTCAAATAATAGAAATGGAACGATAAACATGACACCGTCCCTGTTTTTTTAAATAACCTGAGAGACAGGAGGAAAAGAGGAAGGAATATTGGCAGAGAGAGAGGTAACCACAAAAACAATGATGCCATTTGTTGAGCAATTATATACTATGTACTTCATAGGTACGTTATCAAATTTAACCTTCCAAACAGTTGAGGGAGATATTATTATTATTATATCCGTTTTATAGATGAAGAAACTGAAGGACAAAGATGTGTAGTACCTTACTCAAGATCACACAGCAAATGGCAACTGCATCTTGAAACTATGATTTCAAAGACTGTGCTGTAAAAGCAGTATAGTCACAGTACTATGGCTGGTATTTCAGGAGATTGGGAGAACCATTTTCAAAATATATTTGAAGCCTGGTGTGGTGGCATACTTCCGTAATCCTAGAAGGCTGAGGGCAGGAGAATTGTGAGTTTGAGTCCAGTCTGGGCAATATATAGAGGCTTTCTCTAAAAAAAAAAAAAAAAAAAAAAAAAAAGCCAGGAGAAGGTTGAAAATACAGAAGAAATAGCACTCACAACATTGAGACATAAAGATGTTCAATGGAAGAAAAAGAAACTTGGTATAAGTAGGGAGTGGATAGATAAGGTAAATATATTTCCTAGGGACTTCCCCACCACTTACTGCCTCGTTAACAGTAAGGATGAAACCCCTCTCTCTTGTCATTTTTTTTTTCACAAATGTATCCTTTCTTTGCCTAGAAAGTATAAGAGCTTTCTGCTTTGGCCATTTCTTTGGGTCTTCACCCTCTTGTGAGAGTCTTCATGTATACTTAAAAATTAACAGGGGCTGGAGATATAGTTCAGTGGTATAGCACTTTCCTGTCATATGTGAGGCACTGGTTTTTATCCCCAGCACCCCAAAAATAATGTGTAAAATGTATATTATTTTATTCTGTCAATGTGTTTTAGGTCAACTTAACCAAGCTGAAGATTCTAAAAGGGTAGAGGATTACTTATCTATCTCCCCAACACTACTATCTGCCCTCAAATAATATAGCTATTTTTATAATTTCTATACAAATGAAAGAGGATGGGGAGTACCAGTATTATTAGTACCGGGTAGGTGTTCTTTTTTTGTTTTGTTTTGTTTTTTTGAGACAGTCTTATCATGTAGCTCAGGCTGACCTGGAACTCTTTATATAGACCAGGTTGGCCTTGAACTCACATCAGTTCTCCTGTCTCTGCCTTCATAGCGCCATGATTACAGGTGTGCACCACCAGGCCGGGCAAGGCCATCATTCTTATAATTGGGATCTCTTACTATTCTGGTTAATTTTGTCTGTTAGTGTCAAGGTAATTTTCTAGGAATGACATAATACTGGGTGTGGCATGGATCCATGAGTCCTAAAGAATTGTGAGATATGAGCTGCATCAAAGAAATAAGCATTGGAAATTTATACTGGAATATATTTGAGTTGTCTTTATAGCTATGATTAGCTTTGTAATTATAAAAAATAATTTTATGTTTCTCTGGTTCATGCATATTACATCCTTTGTTAATTAATAATGATTTTTCAATTTAAGTGAGCACATTTAACTCATTGCCATTCTTATAGTTGTCAATAAAACGTTGTAACTTGAATAGAATCTTAAAAGCATTTGCTTGAGTAGTAGAGGTGTATTTAAATTCACAGCATTCTTGAAATGGTAATATTTCAGTCCAGCAGTGCCACACATCTGTAATCTCAGGACTCAGGAGGTGGAGGCAAGAGGATCATGAGTTCAAGGCCAGCCTGGACTACATAGGGAGGCTCTGTCTCAACTCCTTGCTCCTGCAAAACAGAAAAAAGAAATAGTCATATTTCAAATGTGCTAATACATATAATAAAGAATAGAAATAAAATGTTGTAGGTAATAGCTTGATATTAGATTTCAATTTGATTTTGTTTTGTATAGCTGAAATATATCCCTTAAAAAATAAGAACACAGTATTTCAGTGTTAATGAATCTACATCATTGAGCCTTGTGAAATGCAGGCCCATGCCTGTAATCACAGTGTTTGGGAAATTGAGGCAGGAGGATTGAAAGTTAAAGGCCAGCCTGGGCTACATAGTGAGACCTTGTCCAAAAACCAACCAACCAACCAAAAACAAAAAAACATATGAATATGCTATGAATTATATATCCAAGGGGAAATGAAATCATTTCTCAGACTTAACTTCCGAATTTTATATGTAGTAACAATCTGATGAGTTAATTTATAAGTTTATAATGAGGTGGATTACAATTTAGAGTTGCCCAAGACCTAATTTTATACAAATTTCAATAATAATGAAGTGCAGCAAGTTACAAAGCCTATGAGTTAGAAATTTATTAATTTTTTCTTGCTGCTCTAACAAACTTAATGGTTTAAAAAAAGCATAAACTTATTTTCTTAGGTTTCTGGAGATGAAATCTAAAATTATCTGCAGGGCTGAATTTCTTCCAGAGGTTGTAAGAAAGAATCTATTTCCTTGACTTTTCCAGCTTCTCTAGATTTCTATCATTCCTTGGTTCATGGGATCCACATTGCTTTGACTTCCATTTCTATGGTCAGAAGTTCCTTTCTCTGACATTTCTCATAAAACCCCTCTTATTAAAAACCCCTAGTGACAAGGGTGAAAAAACCTCTAGAGATTACATTGAACCCACAGTGTTTTTGTTAGAATCCTTAACTTCATCCCATTGGGAAAATCTCCTTTGTCATGTAAAGTAATATATTTTCAGGGTTTGGGGATGAGGATGTGGACATGTTTTATTTTACTTGTCAAATATATACACTATCTAAATTTGAGTCTATGCTCTTTCACTTAAAAATCTGACTTTGGAAAAGTGCTAATTCTTATCAGCATCATCTTCTAATCTGTAAAATGAGAAAGTGATACTGTCCATATAAGGGGTGATGAAGAGTTATGAAATAATTCACATAAAATGTCTCAAGTTCAATTCTAGGCACTTAAAACACTTAGAACAGTGGCTGAGCTATATGAAGTATTTATTAAATGTCAGAATTATTGAGACAAAATGAGCAGCATTGTTATTGAGTTGATTTGTTTTCTTAGAACTTAAATTTGGGTTTGACAGGTGAGAAAAGCCAATGTTTCTTTAATTTATCATTTACTTCATCAACTTTCTGGTTTTCCTTTATGGTTCTCAACCATATGTGGGGAAAAGTACTGAATTTATGATTTCAGGCATATCCTGAACAGACCCAATGATGAGTTAAACACTTATCCTTTTCTCTAAAAGAATCATGAGAACATGAGAATACAGCAATAAGAGATTGAGATTATTTATCCAGCTGTCCATGTTTGTTGTATGCATAGTATGTGACTAGATTTTACATTCATAGTGGCTAAAGCTAGGACCTCCAAATGCATGCTAATTTGGGGACCTAGTTATATTGGCAAAATTTGTATGTGTGCATTTTTCTAAGTTAAAGATTTCCTTAGATTTCCAAAGCGTTCATTATCCAAAATAGAAGAGATCCACTTTTCTAAACCAGTATCTTTGTTCTATTTTGAATTAAATAATTTTTTCCTGCATTAAATCTTCCTTATAGCCTTGTTAGTCAACATGACACCTATGGACTGGCAGCATTGGCATCATGTAGAATTTACTCACACCTCAGACCAAATTTACCAGGACTTTTATTTTAATAAGATCTCTATATGATTCTAGCCTGCAGCCGTAGCCCTGTGGCATCCAATCCCGTCATATCTCAGAAGCTAAGCAGGGTTGGGCCTGGTTAGTACTTGGATGGGAGACCGCCAGGGAACACCAGATACTGTAGGCTTGGGAGAAGGACCTGGCAACCCCCTCCCAAAAATCAATCTGCCATTGAAAACCCTATGAACAGCAGAGAAGGACTGACAATAGTGTTTCACCTGTTGCATACAGGGTTGCTGAGTTGGGTACCGACTCCACGGCACCTAACAAACAAAAAACAAAAAATATGATTCTATGGATGTTTAAAACTTGAGACATACTATCTCTCAATAAAATCAGAAGATAGAGTTAAGCAAAATGAAAATGAGGCATTGTCACAATACCATCCAACTAGTTACAAACACAGTTAGCATTTTAGCATTTATTCCCCAAAATGGGACCTTGCTGAACATACTGTTTGGTAACCTGTTCTTTTTAGGACACATCGCAAATATGTTACTATATCAACAAATAGACTTCAATATAATTTAAATGGCCATCTTGTATTTTATTATATATGGATGTATTATGATTTAATCATTCCTCACTGATGGTCATTTGGGTATATTTTATCGCATCACTTTTTAAAAAACAGCCCTGTGTGATGAGCATCTTTGTAATGCAGCACCTACAAATCTTAATTGCCATTTACTAGCTGTTGAACCTAGGCAGGTTATTTGCCTTCTCTGTGCTTCAATTTTTTCATCTGTAAAATGGACATAATGAAGTACCTTTCTCATAGGGTTGTTTTGGAGATTATTCAAATAGACTATTCAATGTAAAGATCAAAACATTCTAAATGAGCATTCTAAGTGAGCAATAAATGTTTATTAATCTTTATGAGCACAGCTATTTTCCCTTACAATCTCTCTTTTTAAAGATAAATCTTAGGTTATTAAGGTAGGTGGTAGCAGAGGCAGGCAGAACTGGTTTTTTTTTTTTTTTTTTTTTTTTTTTGCAGTACTGGGGATTGAACCCAGGGCCTTGCACCTGCATGCTCTGCAAGTGCTGGACCACTGAGCTGCACCCCCAGCCCGTTTTTTTACTTTTTGAGACAGGGTCTCGCTAAATTACACAGACTGCCTCTGGTCTGGAATTTGCGATCCTCCTGCCTCCTCCTCCTGAGCTGCTGGGATTACAGGCGTGCGCCACCACGCCCGGCAGAACTGTTTTTTAAAATGTTCTTTCTCCCTTGCTGTTGCTCTGGAGAAGAGCACCTAGCAAATTCAAGAGTTTATAAAATACTCATGGTGGGTAGGGTCGACTAAGATTCTTTTAACTCTACTGTGTTATAACACCCCCGTAATACAAGCAGTTGAAACCTACAATAGTTAGGATAAAATGGTTCTGATTTAAGCTTTAATCCACCAAAGAGACAATTGATTTTCCCGGGACTGGTAGGACGCGGACCTACGGTTTCCATGGTTACAGAATCCCTAGTCCAGGCTCCAGGCTCTATACACTGCGCAAGCGCCCCCCGTTGATTTTTCTTTTTTTTTTCTTTTTTTCTTTTTTTTGTTTTTAGACACCCAGCGCCTTTGGTTTCGAACAGGAAGCCCCGCCCTCCCCTTCCTGCAGCTATCCTATCGCCTGGCTCTGTTTACCTAGCTCATGCGTGCTGGGAATCTGTGACGAAATATTAGCGCGTCCGCGTCGTTTGGAATCGCGACGCTGAACATGGCGCGTTCCTAGAAGCCGTTTTCGGCATCAGTAGGCGGCAGCGTGTGGACTGGCAACGTGGGGCATAGAAACAACTAACGCCACTTCGTGTTGAGCAGGGGGAACAGGAAGGCCGGGCTACTCCAGACAGAACCAAACGGTGAGGTTCCGGCCCGAGGGCCGCAGAGCGCGCGCAGGTGAGAGGGAGGAGTTGGGCAGCCTAAACCTGTGAAGCGAGGGAGGAACGTGGGACTACCGGAAGGTGAGGGATAGCGTTTGCGAGGTGCGAGCGGCCTGCGGGCTTCGCCCTCTGTGTAACCCTAGAAGTCCCTAGGTGCTGGGCACTCCCTGGCTCAGCTCGGCAGCAGGAAGCATGGTTGTGGAGGAATCAAGGTGCCGGGTGGCAGGGTGTGTGTGCCACGCTGAGAAGAGCCCAGGATATCCATTGGGGCTCAGTCTTGGGCCAGGGTGGTATATTTGTCCTTTGGGCATAGGTGCTGCAAATTTGAGAGAGTATTTCTTCTCAGTGTAAAGCCAGTGTATATTATTATTGCATACACAGCTTTGCTGATCATAGCAGTACTGTGAAAGCTTTAAACATTAGACCCGCCTTTGTCTTTAATGAAAAAGTGAAGGAAGTTGTACATTTCCGGAGAGAAGCTTCATGCTGAGGTATGGCCGCTAGCGGTTCCTGCAGCTTTATATTTGGGGATATTTGTGATTCAGCAAAATTATTTTGAGGCCTATTGCGTTTGTCACTTTTATTAATTCTTTTATTACATGGTGGTGAAGGAGAGAGATAATCTTATCTCAAAGTGATTTGAGTAAATGACTGATCAAAGACTGATAAATTGCCTACTGGCGTTAGGTTCGTAATTGATACACCTACTCCCCAACACAATTTAAACGAGCTCAGTTATACTGTTGTAGCACCCTTAAGATTGGGTTATTCTTCAGAAGAGAGTAAGGATGAGCAGTTTCCAGCCATCATGTTTTTTCCCCTCGTGGATAGTGGTCTCCCTTCTTCATTTTCACATTATTTCAGATTTCTCTGCTTAGTATAGAGGCTTCAGGTTAAGAGCAGAGTGACTCCATTATATGAGACATTCATTGCATGACATCTTTTCTTTTATCTTTCTTTACTGAGGAAGATTTACAGTGAAATTAGGAAGAAAATTTCTCCCTATTGGTTGTGATAGGATTGTGGATGTTTTTTTCCCCTAATGGAATCTAGCCTAGTGAATAGTAGAAACAGTTTAATTATGGAAATGTTTCGTGGTTATATATATAGCCCCAGGGTAGGAGTGTGTCCTCTGTCCTAATTACATTTCCCCAAAGCCAAAGAGAATTCTGACCACAAATGAATTTGGTCGAGTAATCAGACTGGAGGGTCTAAACAAGTATGTAAAGATTACATGGCAATTAATAGAAAAATCTTTAGATTTTGTGACAGTATGAATGTATTTACATTCAGAATCAAATCAGAATGCCAAAATAATCCTTCTAGGCACGTGGCACTTAAAATGTACTGCAGATTTTTCCAGAAATAAAGATATCCATATTTTGGGAAAGGTAGTATGTTTGGTTAGTTGGATTTTGACTTTTTTGTTGCATGTGTGCACTTAATCTCACTTCTAATTTAGTGTTATTGATGGTGCTGTTTGTTATTATTTTTTGTGGTGCTAAGGCTAGAACCTAGGGCCTTTTGCAGGCTAGGCAAGCACTCTACCACTGAGCTATAGCCCCAGTCCTCATTCCTTTCTGTATCTGCACCTGATGGGTATTGAGTGTTTAGGGAATGGCTAGGTACGTGTACTGCAGGTGTGCATCTGGAATGTCTTTGTTTGATTTTCTAAACATCAGGCTGATTACAGGTAAGCTCTCAATTATAAGCTTTGTAGAGCTTTAGCTGGATCAGTATTCTACACCTTCCTCCTCAAAATGTGGTATATGGGATAACCTGGCAGTTTGTTAGAAATGCACAATTTGAATATCAATGCCAAAGCTACTGAATTAGAACTTCCATTTTAACAAGATATTCAGTTTGATAGGAATGTTCATTAAAGCTTGAGATACACTACTTTGGTCAATAAAGGTAGAAGAACGTTGAAGTCATGCACACACCTGCATAAAAATTACATCATTATTTTTATTTTAATCTGCAATGATCGTATACTTATTACTTGATTCATGTTTATTGAAGAAACTAAGGCTTAGGAATGGTGATTTTCTTAAGATCATACATGTCTAGATTCATACCCCAGGTTATGACTGATTCCAGTGCTTTTCTTGTGCTGATCACTGCCAGGGTTCATTATACTAAACTGACTCAAAACATTAATTAAGAACAGGTAGGTATTCAGCAGTGAACATTTATTTAATACTGGACATGCAGCCTGACAATTCTGTTGTGTTCTTAGTAAATCCTTCTGTTGACTATGGTGGATATTAACCCATGTCCTTCCTTCCTTGCTCTTTTTGTTTTTGTTTTAATCTTTTTTTTTTTTTTTTTGGAGAAAAGATCTCTGTATGTAGCTGGACTGGAACTTGCCTTGTAATGCCCAGGCTGGCCTAGAAGTTGCAAACCCCCATTTCTAGCATTGTGAGTGCTGGGATTACACGCATGTGCCATTACACCTGGCTTTTCCTTGATCTTTTTAAAGAGTGGAGTGTCTTACTACATTGCCTAGACTGGCCCCAGTCTCTTGGGCTGAAGCAATACTACTGCCTCAGCCTCCCAAAGAGCTGGCACTACATGTGTGCACCACTCCTCCTGTTCCCTCCTTACTCTTTACTAGAAATGTTCCATTTTATTTTATAGAGGAAATGAAACATGTCTGGTGGGAACTCCATTGCTATCTATTCTTTGCCTTGTGCAAATATATTAACTTTATCTGTCCATCGCTAATTGTGCACTGAGATTTTTTTCCTTAGGAACGGTGTTTCCTTCATGTATTAGTTTGCTAATACCATAACAAAATACCACCGACTGGGTGGCTTAAATAATAAAAATTTATTTTCTCATAGTTCTTGAGGCTGGCAGTGCAAGATCACAGTGCAGATAAGGTTGGTTTCTTGTGAAGTCTCTGTCCTTGGCTTGCAGATGGCCACCCTGTTGGTGATTCTTTACCTGGTCATCCTTTTGTGTGTATGCACCCCTGGTGTGTCGTCTTCTTATAAGGACACCAGTCATAGTGGATTAGGGACCCATTCTAACAGCTTCATTTTATCTTAATTATATCTTTAAAATCTTTATCTCCAAATATTGAGAGTACTGGAGTTAGGACTTGAACATGTCAATTTTGGGGAAACACAATTCAATCTGTAACCCTTACCTTTCACTCTCAACTTTGTTGTTGTTGTTAGGTGCTGTCAAGTCGGATCTGACTCATAGTGACCTTATAGAGATTTCAATGGCTGATTACTTTGGGATTACTTCAGAAGTGGACTGCCAAGTTCTCCTGTTTTTGCAGTGCTGGGGATCGAACCCACCTCTTCAGAGAGTGCAGTGAAGCACTTTACCAACTGAGCCAAACCCCACCCAGCCCTCACTCTCAACTAGCACTGATTAATTAGGATTTATGCATTCTTAAGTCTTTCATTGTAAATATATTCTCCTTAGGCTAAATTACTCTTCAGCTCTGTCCATAATTATTTGGCTTAAGTTTTTGAAAAAGTTAACCTATATTCATTTTCTCCACCTCTTTATTACTATTTTTTCAGTATGTTAAAGTCCAGCCATCAGTTGCAGCCACTGTATTTGAAGGCATGATGGTTGCCATTGATCTCTTTGTTACTAAATCTAACAGAATCTTATTAATCATTTCTGGTTTGTGTGTGTGTATGTGTGTGTGTGTCTGCCTGCTTCGGTGTCTGTGTGTGCATGCATGTGTGCATATGTACACGTAGTGCTAGGGATTAAACCCAGAGCCTTGAGCATGCTAGGAAAGTACTCTACTGTCCCTGCCATTTTAGTTACTTGAACCTCCTTGGAATTTCCCCCTTAATGCTTCTGGGACATTATATTCTCCTTATTTCTGTCTCTGTCTTTACTAGTCTTTCCTTGGTTTATTTTTTACATTTTTCTCTGACCACTTCAGATGTTTATTTTATTCTCGGTGTGATCTTCTGCTCTCTTCTGTCCTTGCCTATCCTTGATGAGTTCAACTACTGTCTCTGTTTTGATAACTCCCAAATCTTTTTCTGTTTTTTTTTTTTTTTTTGAAATAGAGTTTATTATCAATAAGAAACAGGAGTGGGGTTTAGCTCATTTGGTAGAGTGCTGCTCTGTATGTTCTGAGGCCCTGGGTTTGATCCTTAGACCGCAAAAATGGGAGAAGGACTTGGCAGCCCATTCCTGAAATAATCAGCCATTGAAAACCCTATGAAGAGCAGAGGAGTACTGACAGTAATACCAGGCATGGCACAGGGTCCCAATGAGTTGGACATGACTTGATGGCACCTAACAACAACAACAAGAAGAAACAGTACAACTTTAGATTTAAGCATGGGCATTTGGAGAAAACAAGAAATCCTTAAGAAAAGAGTAATAGTACACATCTGAGACACGATCATGGGTCTCTTAAAAGGAAGAGAGCCAATTCTTTGTATTTTTAGCACAGATGGTCTTCAACTCTTAAGATACTTTAAACTCATGTTGTAGCTCATCCTTCTGAAGTTCTTTCCCTCTTATTAACCCTTGTGAATACCAATCAGTTGGAGAAGCCTCAGATCTTAACTCTTGTACCTTATTACCTTGTACTCTACCTTTCTCCCCACCTATCTTATTTTACCTCTCAGTTTTTTTCATACTGCTTATGACATTGGTTTGGGTTATCATTTATCTGGACTTTTGTTTAAACCTCAGCATGCATACCATCATTCCTTTCTATCCTGCCTTATAAATAAGTTTTTTTTTCATTGCTACGGAGTTGAACCCAGGGCATTGTGCCTGCTAGGCAAGTGCTATACCACTGAGCCACACTTGGACACCTTTTTTTTCCCCCTTTATTTTGCGACAGGGTCTTGCTCAGTTGCTCAGGCTGTATCTGGTCTTGAACCTGCAATCTTCCTGCCTCTTCCTCCTGAGTTGCTGGGTTCACAGGTGTATACCACTGTGTCTGACTTTACTCTGCCTTATTTTGTTTTTTTGAGACAAGGTCTTGCTGTGTAATCCAGGCTGGCAGGGAACTCAATATGTAGACCAGTCTGTCCTCAAACTCGTGTCAATCCTATTGTCTCAGCCTCCCAAGTGCTGGGATTATAGTGTGTACCACAATGCCCGGCTACCTGGCTTTTTTCTGCAGGCAGATTGTAGTAGTAATCTGCAGTCTTTCTGTGCAAATTAAAATACAAGCTAGATTAAAATACAAGCTACTTGATTTAGGATATAAGGGCATTAGTGATTTGGACCTTGTTGCTTTTTGTTTTCACCTTGTGCTCAATGTTTGGCAGTGCTTGCCTCACATTCTTCTGTCATGCCAAACTATAATTCTTCAAAAGTATTTGGATGTATTTTAAAAGTCAGACATTTATATGCCTAGAATGTACCCATTACCTCTCTGACAAATACCCATAACAGGCCCTTGTCTGGGTTACTCCTATTCATCTTTCAGGCTTCAGCTCAAACACTACTTTCTTCTACCGTGGGAAGTCTTCTTCCACTTCCCTATAGTGAGTCAGGTTCTCTTATTTCTTCCATAGCGCCTTATTGTAGCCTTTACATGTATGTTTTAATTGTGGTTTGTCTTTTTCCTTCTATGGAATTGAATGCAAAAACTCCTTTATTTATATTTTGTCTTTCAGAGTGGTGCGTGGCCAGTAGAAGCTGCTTCACTGTTGAATACCGTGAATGTAAATTGAGTTACCAAAGGGTTGAAAGAAGGTGGAATGTTATACTCTGGAGATTAGACTGAGTGGGCTTTAAAGTGAGAAGCTTGGGTACTTTTTGTGGCTTTATATAACGATAAGGGGAGGTTAGGATTTATTCATAGAATTAATTTATTTAATAAGTATTTATCACTTTCAAATGTGCCAGTACTAGTCTAGATTCTGGGCTCCAGGTTGAAAAAATTGAAGTCCCTGGGCATTAAATAGAGAATCTCACAATAAATACATTATAATATTAGACTGTCAGATAGTTAATAGTGTTTTACAGAAAAATTCAGAATGCTCCCAGGATCGTAGAGAATCTGGGTTGAGGGGTGTGCCATTTTAGATTGGCAGGCAGGGAAGAGCTCTTTTAGTAGAAGACTTGAGCAGAGACTAGAAGAAAGTTAAAGAGCAAGACTTGCTTGCATCTAGAGGCAGAGCTTTCCAGCCAGAGGGTACAAATTATGCAACAGAAGGATAAAATACATTTTATGTATTTCACTAAAGGTGGACATATGTTGTCTCTAACTCTGTTTTTGTTGTCCTTGTCTCCTTCTTTGACATCTGTGTAGGAGTTTCTTTGGTTTTAGCACCAGATGTGAAACTGCTGCATCATAGGAGTTGTAGAAAGTGTGTGTGGCTTGTTCATAGCAGTCATACAACACACACTCAAACACTGATTCATTTCTTCCTTCCTTCCTTCCTTCCTTCCTTCCTTCCTTCCTTCCTTCCTTCCTTCCTTCTTTGGGAGTTGAGCCTAGGACTTCACACATGCTTTGCAAGTGCTTTGCCATTGAGCTGTACCCCTAGCCCCCTTTTTATTGAGTCAGGGTCTCACTGAGTTGTACAGACTGCCTCTGGCCTTGAACTTGGGATCCTCCTGCCTCCACTTCCTGAGTGGCTGGGATTATACCATTGTGCCACTGTGCCCAGCTTTACTAATTTTTTTAGAGACAGCAAAATTGCTCTTCAAAGTGGTTGTATCAGTGTATACTCAAAATAGCAACACATAAAGATTTGTTTCCATACATTCTTGCTGGCTCTGAATATTTTCAAATATGGTAGTTTTGCAAATTGGATGATTGTAAAGTAACATATCATTGTTTGTTTATTTTTAAATCTCTCATAACCAGTGAGTTGCTGGGATCACAGGTGTGTACCACTGTGTCTGACTTTATTCTGCCTTATTTTGTTTTTTTGAGACAAGGTCTTGCTGTGTAATCTAGGCTGGCAGGGAACTCAATATGTAGACCAGGCTGTCCTCAAACTTGTGTCAATCCTACTGTCTCAGCCTCCCAAGTGCTGGGGATTATAGGTGTGTACCACCATACCCGGCTACCTGGCTTTTTTCTGCAGGCAGATTGTAGTAGTGAGGTAGCATCTCTTCTGATATTCATTAGTCATCTGGACTTTTCCATCTGTGAATTGTCTATAAATAAGTCATTCCATTTTCTTTTGTGTTTCTTGTCTTATTGATTGACAAAGGTTTCTCATATGTTCTGTGTAGTAACTTTTTTTTTTTGTGGTTCTAGGGAATTGAACACAGACTCACACAAGCTTTTGCAAGTGCTCTACCAGTGAGCTGTACCCTGAACCTCTTTTTACTTTTTATTTTGGTTCCTGGATTCCTCCCCACCCCCCACCCCCCAGTAGTTGGGGGTTGAACCCAGGACCTCGCGCTTGCATGCTTTGCATGTACTGGACCACTGAGCTGCACCCCCAGCCCGTTTTTTTTTTTTTTTTTTTTTTATTACTTTTTTGAGATAGGGTCTTGCTAAATTACGCAGACTGCCTCTGGTTTTAAGCTTGCGATCCTCCTGCTTCTGCCTCCCAAGCCGCTGGGATTGAAGGCGTGCGCCACTGCGCCTAGCTACTTTTTATTTTGAGACAGGATCTTGCTAAGTTACGCAGGCTGTCTCACCTAGCACTAACGATCCTTTTGCCTCTGCCTCCCAAGTTGGTGGGATTACAGGTGTACACTTAAGTCTAAACCTAATACAATTCTGGTTAATTTCACTTCAGGTACTAATGGAGACAGTATTATGATCAAAGGTAAAAATGTGATAATCCAGAGAGTGTTGGGTTGATATAGGTGACTTGCATTCTAGGTTCCAGAAAAGTCACTAATGAACCAATGACCTAGAAAGGTACATTTTTATCTCTTTAGCCTCTTTGGGTCACAGTTTCTTTTTCTTTTTCTTCTCTCTCTCTCTCTCTTTTTTTTTTTTAGGCAGGTTCTTGTTATGTAGTTCAGGTCAAACTGGAACTCACTATGTATGTAGGCTGGCTTCTAGTTTGTGATCCTCCTGTCTCAGCTTCTTCAGTGCTGGGATTACAGGTGTGCGCCACCACTCCTGGCTCACAGTTTCTTGAACAGTAAGAGTGTTTTAACTAGATAACACTTGCTGTTTAAAGAACTGGATGGGTAGTTCTAAGGTGATAGAAAAATAATTTTAATGATAAAACGTAGACTAGTTCTTAACTACAGGAACATTACTGGGCATGCTGCGCCTACATATTTGAATAAGTAGATTTTTATAAATACAGTGATGTCTTAGGCTGAACTCACACCAAGAAGTAAGTTTCTTTTAACATGTAGCATTATACACTCTGCTGTCCTGACTATAATTGGAAACTCCCAAATATGTCTGTATTCAGATAGGACTGATAATCCCTTACCCTTAGCAAGAGGGTTTGACTAAGCTTAAATTATCAGTTATAGTCCATTGAATTTAGTTTAGACTGTTTTTCCAATTCAATATCTTGCTCAAAATCAGGCTTATGGCTTTTCTGTCCTGTTTGTTTTATATCAGAGAAGGAATTTTAGGATCAATAAGCAGAAATGCAATTCTTTAGTAGTTTTGAACAGATGGGGATTTTTGCATATCAGCTAACAGCATGTCAGAAGTAGTGGTGACACCAGTTGGGGCCTCACATCTTGGTACAGCCTGGGTGGGGGCATCATTGTTGTTTAGGATAAGGTTTAATTTTTTCTACTAGGGAGTGATAATTCATGGAGACTCTTAGGTGTACCAAACAGGCCAGAGACTCTGTAGTTTATCAGTGCCATTTTACTAAAAAGTTCCAGTGAGGGACAAATCCTCAGGTTTATTGCCTTCTGGCCCTGTACAATTGGCTGCTTTCTTTCTGTCTTTCTTTTTTTTGTCTTTTGCAAAGGACTGGGGTTTGAGATAGGGTCTTACTATGTAGCCCAGGATGGCCTTTGAAGTCGTGATTCTTCTGCCTCCACTTCCCAAGTTCTAGGATTACAGGCGTGTATCACCGCACCATACATTAATTCATCTTTTTTTTTTCTGGTACATGGGGGTTGAACTCAGGGCCTTGTACATATTTTGCAAATAGTCTACTACTGGGCTACAGACTCAGTCCATTTAAAATTTTCTTTAAATTTTTGTTTTGAGTCAGGATCTTGCTAAGTTATGCAGAGTGCCTCTGGGCGTGAACTCATGATCCTCCTGCCTCCACCTCCTGAGTTTCTGGGGTTATAGGCCACCGAGCCTGGCCAATTCATCTTTTAAAAACATTTTTTGAATATGCATCTATCTTTTATCTTTAAAATACTTTGGACATTTACCATTGGTGACATATAAGATGATGTTACGAGATACCAGTGAGTGAAAGCATTCTTTGTTTAGTCCTTTGCTCTTCCTTTGGCACTTGTCAAGGGTAAAGTTGGCTGCTAGTATGTTGTTAATACTTTTATAACATTAATCTCATTTTAAAATAAACACAGATGGCATTGTGATGCTAGGAGTCTTGGATAGTGTTATTACTGTTTGGGGGGGATGGGTTCTCACTATGCAGCCCAGGCAGATTGCCTCTGGCCTGGAATTCCTGACCCTCTTGCCTCTGCCTCCCCAGGCAATGGTCTTTAACCAGAATTTAGGATTTTGTCTATATGGGCCCCCACCCCCCAAAACTAGTATGAAACAATAAAAGGCAGTTTCCTTTAGAAATGAATTGATTTTAAGTAAAAGTGACTTGAATATGAGAGTTTTAAATAAGTATGAGTGGTACATAGAAAAGGTAGAAATTGCTCAGAAACATGAAGTAGGTAAATGAAGTGAAAGGATATGTCAGAACATGAAAGCTTTTTTCCTCCACTATTGTTACTGTTAATTTTTCTTCCTGTGTGTAATGTACATTCAGTTGTGTTAACTTATCACTGCAGGTTTCCATGGATCTCAATAGTGCCAGCACTGTAGTTCTTCAGGTCCTAACACAGGCCACCAGTCAGGATACTGCTATTTTAAAACCAGCGGAAGAGCAATTGAAACAGTGGGAGACACAGCCAGGTTTCTATTCAGTGTTGCTGGTAAGTTGTTCTAAAATAGTTTATTTTTAACAAAGTGAGACATTATTATTTTAATGGTTGTATAAAAGCCTGTGTTTATTGGTAATTTACTTTAGTGAAACTGATCCAAATATTTGGCTGCCATTTCTTATTAATTTTGGGCATGGCCTATTGAGGGTGTTTAAGAAATATTTGCTGATTAATGAACATTTGGGGTCTTTCTTTTTCACTACATTTAATTCTAATTTTTAATACAGGCAGTCATTTTCTTTGGCTATATTCTTTTTCTTTCTTTTTTTTTTAAAATTATTTATGTATTTATTTATTTATGCCAGTATTTGGGGGTTGAACCCAGGGCCTCGCACATACTTTGCAAATACTCTCCCACTGAGCTTCACCCTCAGACCATTTCTTACTTTTTTCCTTTAGACAAGGTCACCCTAAGTTATGCAGGCTGGCTGACTGCCTTTATCCTCGAGCCCGAGACCTCCTTGTCTCCACCTCCTGAGTTGCTGAGATTACAGACAGGAGCCACTATGCCTGGCTTTTGTTTTTTCAATAAGTTAGTGACTTTTGTACTTTTACTGTCTGAAGCGTTCATTCTGTATAAATAATTGAACAGTGTGTTCATAGTATCTGCTCTCAGAAGCCACCCACTGTGATGGGTTTTCCATGTTAGCACATTACTACTGACAACAGGACTATGGATAGTATACTTCCATATTTTATCTTTATTCCTACCCCAGTTAGTTTATTTTTATCAGTGTTGTTGAGGTCTGTGCTGCAGCATCAGGTTTGGGAATACCACGATCAGTATTTTTCTCTTTTAAAATTTTTTTTCTTCTCCCTCTTTTTATTTTTGCAGTGCTGGCGATCAAATCCAGGGTCTGGGGCATACTATGCAAGCACTCACCACTAAGATACCCCCCAAAGTTGCATTTCTCTTTTAAACATCATCTAGAAATTTTCATTTTCTTCGCACATTTGATCTTTTCCTAGGACTTATGAAAAATAATATAATAATATATGGTTTAAATTTTTCTTGGAGTTTAAAGTTTTTAATCAAAATTATTTTCTCAATGCTAGAATAAAATAAATCTTTTCGTGTTGAGGACTTTGTTTATTCATTTGAAATAATTGAGAACTCTTGATTGGTGTTTGGGATTTTAATGACCAGCTGGGTCAAAAACTGACCCAATATTTGTGACTGGGTCACAGATTCAAAGCAAAATTGTTTAATATATCTAACAATATAGAATAACAGAGCTACTGACATGTTTTGACTCCTAGGCTAAGAAGTGAGTAAGTAGTTTGTTAAAGTTAAGAAGGTACTGAGGTACTGATCATTATTGTAGGGGCAGTTAAGTGTTTAGAGTCATATTTGTTTTGAATACAACTTGAAAGCTGGCTATTTGGCTTAGTAACAGTTTTTTTCTGTGTGTATGTGTGGTGCCTAGGGTTTGAACACAGGGCCTTGCATATACTTTGCAATTGCTCTGTCACTGGGCTGAACCGCCAATCTATTTTTTTTTTTTTATTAGAAATTTTTAATGTACATCATAATGTGATTCATTTTGACATGCTTTTCGTTGTGACAATTTTCATGTATGCAATTTGATAAGCATTATACATATAGGTTACCCCTTACCCTCCTCTATGTTTCCCCCCTCCCCCCTTCCTATCTAAGTTTCCCATCCAAGTCTTCTCTATCTTTTACTATATA
>VMDO01019949.1:0-11679 GCA_007922755.1 Pedetes capensis
TCTAATCCTCAAAAATGCTGAGCACTATCAAGTTTTTAAATGATTTTCTATCTAATAAATGGAAATTTATGTTTTTTAAAAAAAATCAGTCCTTTCTGTTTGTAGTGAGTTGTATTTAAATCAAGTGCTATTGGCTTTTGACTTTTTTGTGAGGTTTTTGTTTTATCGATATCATTCCATTTGAATTATAATAATATTTGTATTATATTGCACTATAAACCATAACACTTTCCTACTTTTCATGCCACTGCTATTGTTTATCTCTTAGTTTTATTCCCAGGCCTTCTTTTTTGTCAAATAAATATTCTTACTCTTTGTATATCCAAACTATTAATGACTTCATATTGACTGTGATGTCGTTCTTAGAAAATTCTTTTTTTCCTGTCAAATAGGTTTCATTTATAATAACTTAGTTTGTTTGGTGTACTTTGTGAGATAAAGAGATGCAATTTCCTTTTTTCTTTTAGTTTTTCATTTTTTCAGCACTTGAATCCAGGTTTGAATCCAGGGCCTTGTACATACTTTGCAAATGCAAAGTATGCTGCAGTGGCTGCACCCCATCCCCTTTTTTTATTTTTTATTTTGGGACAGGGTCTCACTAAGTTACACATCCTGCTTCTGGCCTTGAACTTGTGATCCTCCTGCCTCTACTTTCCAAGTCGCTGAGATTATATTCATGGACTATGGAGGCAGCTCTATTTAAAGAATTTTGAAAAGCTTTTATCCTTAGTTAGCCACAGCCATTTATGATCCATGCTATTAATACTTACTAGATAGCTTTCGAAGTTCATTTTAAGTTGATAATTTTCTAGCCCAAAGATAAGACTGTGGCATAGGTAGTCTAATATTGAGTTTAGTGTGTGATATTTTGGTAGAATATTTTGAAATCTTGAAAATGCCACTCATACGCTTACTAGTACCTGCAGTACCCGTAGAATTCTGCTTATTTCTTTAGTTTGGAAAACACTAAACTAAAATAGTCCCCCTTATTTCTGAATGCCAGGTTGTGATTTCCTAAGGGAAGAAATTAATGGAGAGGATTTGTTTTGGTAAAAGAATAGATCTAATTGACTAATGCCTGCAGTTGTAGCCCTGTGGTATCCGATCTTGTCAGATCTTGGAAGCTAAGCAGGGCCGGCCGGGCCTGGTTAGTACTTGGATGGGAGACTGCCTGGGAACACCACGTGCTGTAGGCTTGGGAGACTGACCCGGCAACCCACTCCCAAAAATCAATCTGCCACTGAAAACTCTATAAGTAGCAGAAAAGCACTGACAATAGTGTTTTGCCTGTTGTATGTAGGGTCACTATGAGTCGGATACCTACTCGACAGCACCTAATATCAACAACAATCGACTAATGACCAGGGTATTAAAATAGGTGAAAGTCATGTTTGTTGAAAAAGTTTTTCAAGGCTCTTCCACACTCCATACCTTTTTATTTTTCTATTCATCTCAAACAATCAACAAAAAGAAATTCTTTGAGCGTCTCATGGAAGAAATTTTCCAACAATTGAATTATGACCAAAGATAGTTTTCTTGGAGAGGCTCAGACACTAAGAAAGGAATCTCTTATAAACTTGGAATAAAATAGCCATAGCAGTTGTGGGATGAGATTTAATTTTCCAGTGTAATTTAGATTTCCAGTTCTGGCCAGTGGCAAGAGCTTTAGTTGCTGAACTAGGCTTTGGCTGGTAAGGGTAATATGACAAAAGGAAGGAGGAAGAAGGTACTTGAACCACAGGTGGAAAATAACACGGGATTCTGGCAGACAGTTCCATGGGAGGTTGTCGGCTGCTGAGTGCTGAAACATCCCATTAAAAGTTATGGTTTGGGTGATCTCATCCCATTACTGTAATGGGACAGATTATTAGATCGATGGTTTTCTTTTTATTGTTAGGCTGGTCTCACATGGTGCTGGGGATTTTATATTGTATTCGTGTTGCACTAGATTCAGGAGGAAAATGAGGAAATACCTAGCTCTGAGGATGACTGACCTAATCTTGGGTTATATTCATGTATAGCTTTACCTGGAATTCCACTGAGCAATGTGCCAAAGAATGACTTATATGAGGGAATGAGAACAATTGAACAAATGTGGCAATGTGGCCTGAGGCTTAAATTAAACCTGGACAGAGTTGAGATTGATGGAGGTAACTGGAGCTGCAGAGTGTCTGTCTGCTGTGGGTCAGAAGAGCTGGGAATTAGAAAACTCTACAGTGGTCTGTGAAAGACAAACACAGGAAGCCCAAACCAGAAAAATAAAATCTCTTCTTCAGTTTGGTATGGAAATATCAGATAGATGGCTTTAGGGATGACAGATTTAGCAAATAAAAATATAAGACACCTTGTATTTGAATTTCAGATAAACAATTAGTGTTTTAGCATAAGGTGATGTTGTCCAGTGCTGTTGAGTCTGACTCATAGTGACAATATGTACAACAGAATGAATGAAAAACTACCTAACACTGTGCCATACCCTGTACTATTGTCAGTCCTTACCTGTTATTCATAGGGTTTTCAATGTCTGATTGTTTGTTCAAAGTGGGCTGCCAGGTCCTTCTCCCAAGCCTACAACATCCAGTATTCCCAGGAGATCTCCCACCCAAATATGAACCAGGCCCAACTTGCTTAGCTTCCAAGATCAGATGGGATTGGGTGCCAGGGTGTAGACTTTTGCATAAATATGTCGCAAGTATTACATGGGACATATTTACATTAAGAAAGTATTTACTGATCATCCAAAATTAAAGTTTAACTCTGCATCTTATATTATGTCTAGCAAGTATATTTCCAACCAAACCCTAGCTCCCCACTAATCTATGTTTTTTTGGGTAAGGAATTTGGGATGGCTGGGGAGGCATGGAATCTCTTGAGATTTTTATACTTTTGGTGAAGGGGAGCATCGTGATGCTGGGTGGAGTAAATAGGCTGAAAGATTTAGTGAGTTGTAGAACTTGAATTTCTTTGAGGAAACGTGTAAATGTAGCAGAGTCCTCTGATTATAGAATTTTTTTTCAGTACTAGGAGTTGAGTCCAGGGCCTTGCACATGCTAAGCAAGTGCTCTACTACTGAGCTACACCCCAGGCCCCTTGTTATTATTATTATTATTATTTTTTATTTTGAGACAAGAGTCTCACTAAGTTACTGAGGCTGTCTCTTTCCTCAAACTTACAATCCTCCTGCTTTAGCCTCCCAAGTCATTAAGAATACAGGTGTGTACCTCTATACTTAGCCTTAAATTTGTTATCATACATATATACATATATTATCATATATATGATCATATATATGATGATATATGTATATATATATGATCATATATATGATAATATATGTATATATATGTGTGTATATATATGAGATATATATATCTCAACAAGCCTGACTTAACCATCTTTGTCTTATAAAAATATTCTCAATAATAAAGGAATATTACATAGATGTGTTTCTTCCTCAATTTATCTCACCAGGATCCTCGGCTGTATAATACAACAGAGAAGGCACATCTAGAAAATATATATTATTGGAACTATTAGGTAGTTGAACATTTTAAAAACTCTACCATTTTGACCTATGGATTACAATTGATTTGCATCTCCAGATAAATAAATTGCCCAGATTCTGGTGATCTTGAATTCTATAGGTTATATGAAACTTTCTGCATCTAACATTGATATTACTTAGATTCTTTTGTGCACAGAAAAATATGCACATATGGTCATGCGTGAAATGATTCTGTACATCTTGATGATGAGGCTAATGAGTTTTGACAAATACATGGAAGTGATAATAGAAATTCAGAGCAATTACATTTTAACCCTGCTTGGACTATTGGGTACAAAAAAAAATCTTGAAAAATAATTAACCTCCAAAGAAGTAAAATATTGTGGTTTGGGAATAAGCTAGAGTGAGAGACAAGAGAAGAAGTTGACTCTGTAGTCAATAGTCCTGCCTCCCAAACCCTCCTCACAGCATTGCCAGGAAATCATTTGTCTGGAGGTATGCACTTTAGCCTCTATGGACATAGTGGTGTAGCGAGTTGGGGGCAAATTTATGCTGTCCCTCAAATGGGGACACCTCTGCCACCCACTATGACTTCTTTATGGACAGGACATGGATTCTCCATGGTGGTTCAGTCTCTATTTATTGATGATGATATCACTTATCAGCTTTAGTTGTAATAAGCTGCCTTATTGACTTCTCTGCCTTGTCACTCCTGCAGCTAGCTCCTTGTCACAGGCAACACTGCTTTGCATCAGTCTGCCTTAGCTTTATTGGCTTATTGATAGTTCCATCCATCTTCTTCAAGGAGCTGACAAGCTGGCATTTGACTCTCCTGTCTTCCTGAGATTTTACAGCCCATAGGATGGCTGCCTGAAGTCTCTGGAGTTTTGCCCAAATGGGCAGGATGCCAGGATGTAAATCATTCCCCCTTACTACTTCCAGGCATGCTATAAATTCCTTATTGAAAAATATGGAAGTGTTGACAAATCTTTATCTGCAAGTATTAAGGTGCAAGAAGGAGCAAGTATTTGACTGAGCAATGGTGACAAACAGTTTCAGACTATTTTTACAGGTGCTCCCTGTGAGAGTTCTCTGATCGTTGCACTAACAGAGCCATATTTTCCCCCAGATATCTAAACAGAGCCAAATCTCCACAGGGGTATGAACGGATTCCTTTTCACTTTGTACAACATCAAAACCATGTCAGGGGAACTCAGAAAACAAGATTCTTCAGTACTGACAGAAAAATCTAATTCATGGTACTGAACTCATTGAGTTTCAAAGACAGATTAATAACAACCTGATTTTTTTCTTAATTTAAGGTCAATGTTTATGATTATAACATGTGGGGAAATCATTTGACTTGTAAACTAAATAGGTTTGGTTTGGAACTGTCCAAAAAATGACACTGCATGATGTAATGGGAGCGTTTATGGAAAAAGAAAACATGGATTATATAATGGCAACCATTTCAGGATCCATTCTGTTAGATATGATTACATGTGCACTTTTTAATCTCATCTTTACTAGATCTTGTGAATGAAAATTATCTGGGTAGCATCTGTAAAAGATAAATTAAGGTGTTATTTCAGGTGCCACTAGAAGGCTAGGAAGAAAAGGTGTTTCTGTTTCCTCTTTTTTAACATCTTTTTATAGTTAGTGTACAACTTAATGGATTTCATAATGACATTTCCATACATGAATGTCATTGTGCATTGCTCATGTTCATCTCCCTCTTTGCCCTCTCATGACCCATTTTCCCACTGATCTCCATCCTCTGTACCAATGATCCCTCTTCTTTCATGTCTTGTTTGTATGTATGTGTATAAAAATGCATATATATGTGTATGTGTGTGTATATGTGTGTGTGTATATATATATACATACATATATATATATATATATATATATATATATATATATATATATATTTCTTTAATTCATGCTGGTCACTTCAGGAATTTGCTGTACTCTCTGAGTGAGCTTCACACCAAAATCTCAAAACATACTCTCTTCTTTTAAAGAATGATAATGTCTCCTGATGAGGGTGAAGGGAAGATATTTTAAAAGTGAGAAAATGAATTTCCACTGATAAAAGATATTATATGGTTATTACATATTTTAATTCTTATTAAAATTTAACTAAAATGTCTATCAAGTAGTTTCTCTGTATTAGGTAATAAAATTAAGGTATAATAAATATAATGCAATTGTCAACGTTGACACAACTTGGAAATAAGCTAAGCTAAGATCTAATCCTACTCTGTCTCTTGAAAATCCAGTCTTGTAAATAGTTCCTTGTGCATATATATATATATATATATATTTGTTGTTAGGTGACCTCGAGTCTGTCCAACTCATAGTGACCCTGCTTTCAACAGGCGAAACACTATCGTCAATGCTTCTCTGCTATTCATAGGGTTTTCAATAGTTGATTGTTTTGTGGGAGTGGGTTGCTGAGTCCTTCTCCTAAGCCTACAGCACCTGGTGTTAGCAGTTGGTCTCCCATCCAAGTACCAACCAGGCCAGACCCTGCTTAGCTTCGGAGATCTGACGGGATAAGATGCCACAGTGGTATGGCTGCAGGCACACACACACACACACACACACACACACACACACACACACACACACACACATTCTTAGGGTTTGAATTAATAAAATCTAGATATCTGATGCCGATGTTTTATGTCTGGGAAGAGCAACAAATACAAATTTTAAACTAATCTTGTATTTCAGAATGATATGTAAAGAGAAAGAGTACAAATAAAATGTAATTATGAGAAACTGGTAGAATATCAATGCAGAAATCCTTATTTTTGTAATCTAAAACATGACAACATGAATTTACTTTTTTCTTTTTTTTTTGCGGTACTGGGGGTTGAACCCAGGGCCTTGCACCTACATGCTCTGCAAGTGCTGGACCACTGAGCTGCACCCCCAGCCCATTCTTTTACTTTTTGAGACAGGGTCTCACTAAATTACGCAGACTGCCTCTGGTCTCGAAACTGTGATCCTCCTGCCTCTGCGTCCCAAGCCGCTGGGATTACAGGCGTGCGACACCGAGCCCGGTGACAACATGAATTTACTTTAAGCCCATTGCTCTATGGTTTTATAAAAACAAATATTTTTCTGCCCCTACCTCACTATATATGAGTATCTCTCCATCTTTGGTTTATTTCTTGCTGCTATTATTTTCATAATGTGAAATTAAGTATTCCATACTCACTCTTCCTTATTTATAAAACACATACTTGTGAATTATTTGGCAGTTTTTTGTATTTTCTGTTAGGGAGAAGGATAGGGAATTTTAAATAACTTAATAGAACAAAACAATACTCTATGTGAATACTATAATGTCCACATGACCTCAACATTATATCTTCAATCAGCCACTTGAAGTCAAGAATGTTGTCATTGATAGGTGCCTTTGAGTTGTGTCCTACTCATAGCAACCCTCATAGGGTTTTCAGTGGCTGATTATTTTGGGATTACCTCTGGAGTGGATTACTACATCCTTCTCCCATTTTTGCAGTGCTGGACCTCAGAGACTACAGAGCGGTGCTCTACCAATTGAGTTGAATCAAGAATAGTGATTTCATATCAACAACCAAATATGATTACATGGTGATCTTTCCACAAAATCTTTCCCTATAACAAAGGGAAAAAAATCCTTGTTCCACAAAGTGGGTAGTTAATATCACCAAAAACAAAACTAGAAACAAAGCCATCAACTGATGAAATATGATACATAAAAATATTTATCAAAATGATTATTTCAGACTCAACAACTTTGTAAGCCTTCAAGTCCAAATGATAACCTCATTTCTCTAATCTGATACTTTTCTATAGTAAGAACACTAAATTAGAGCTCAGCATTTTATATTTTCTGTGGCCTTAATGTGTCACTCTAACTCATATACTGAAATCCTCACCTCAAAGGCCATGGTATTAGGAAGTGGAGTCTTCTGAAAGGTGCTTAGTTCCTGAGAGTGGAGCCTTTATGAATGGGATTAGTGCTCCATAAAATAGTAAGAATAGAGTGAGAAGGCTTCATCCATGAGCATGTGGATATTGTCCCCAGGCACTGAATCTGCTGATAGCTTGAACTTATCCTTCTCAGCCTCCAGAACTGTTAGGAATAATTTTCTTTTGTTAACAAACCACCCAGTCTATTGTATTTTCTTATCCAAGCCCAAATGCACTAAGACAGATTCATTTATTAGAGCTGTCATAATAAATTGCCATAAATAGGTGGCTTAGTCTACAGCAGTACCACCCTGGCATCTGATCTAGTCTTATCTTGGAAGCTAAGCAAGGTCAAGCCTGGTTAGTACTTGGATGGGAGACCTCCTGGGAAGACCAGGTGCTGTAGGCTTGGGAGAAGGACTCAGCAGCCCACTCTCAAAACAGCCATTGAAAACGCAATGAATAATAGAGAAACACTGACAATTGCATCCAACATGACACAGGATAATTTTTTTGTTCTTTTGTACATAGGGTCAATATGAGTCTGACCCAACTCCACAGCATTGAATAACAGGAGGTTTAACACAACAGATATTTATTTTCTCACTATTCTCGAGGTTGGACACCCCAAATCAAAGTGTCATCAGGAGACTCTGGGTGTGATCCTCCCTCATCTCTTTCTACTTGTAGCCAGCAATGTTTGGCTATTCCTTGACTTATATTTGCATCTAATTAATTTCATCTTCTATCATCATGAGTCGGGCTGAGATTTAGTTCAGTGGGTAGAGCGCTGCGCTGCAGTCTCTGAGGTCCCGACTTCAATTCTCGGCACTGCAAAAATGGGAGAAGGACCTGGCAATCCACTCCCAAGGCAATCCCGAAACAATCAGCCATTGAAAACCCTATGAGGGTCGCTATGAGTCAGATACCGACTCAATGGCACCTAACAACAACAACAACAACATCATGAGTCTGTCTTCACAATGTCTTTTCTACTTGCATGGCTGTCTCTGAGTCTAAACTCCTATCTTTTACCAGAATATCAGTCATATTGGATAGTTGTTGTTGTTGTTAGGTGCTGTTGAGTCGGTATCCGACTCATAGCGACCCTCATAGGGTTTTCAATGGCTGACTGTTTCGGGATTGCCTTGGGAGTGGATTGCCAGGTCCTTTTCCCATTTTTGCAGTGCTAGGAATTGAACTCAGGTCCTCAGAGACTGCAGCGCAGCGCTCTACCAACTGAGCTAAATCCCAGCCCTCATATTGGATTAGTGTTAACCTTAATAATCTCATTGTAACTTGTTACTTTTATAACAAACTTATTTCCCAAAATGGTCACATTCAGAAGTAATGTGTATTAGGACTTCAACATATTTTACAGGCATAATTCAACTCATAACACATATCATAAAGTGTAGATCAAGTATACTTAATGGCCATAGTAAGAGTGCTAAAACTACACTTTGGTGGGAGAAGAAAGCAGAAGAGTGTGTGGCCATCTCCAAATTAATGACTGATACTCCTACTGGGTACCAAGACAAGTCTATTTTTCCTATTTATGCTATTTTTAAAAAGTCCTTGTTCAAAATAATCATAAGAACATCTTCCTGCACACTTTCTGTTCTCTCATACAAGTCACAGCATGTCCTTCAGTGTACATTTGAAAAAGAACATGCACTTTTATTCATGGAAGTGCCTGCTGCATCAACTCTTTGTTTTTGTTCTTAGTAAAGAAACCAAAAAATAAGTTTCCATTCATTTCATCTTGGTACACAAAAAGTTTAGGGTTCGATATTGAGGTGAGACTTTAGAGAATCACTGGCCCCTAACACCCAATTGCTTCTTAGCTCAGATAAGGTAAAATGATTCTCATTTATGTTTAGGAGAAATAATCAGTCCCTGAAGTAAGATGGTGTCTGGATCATTTAACTGGAAGAAATAATAGAAGAAGTTAGTCTGCTTAATATGAACCATACTAACAGAAACTAAGTCTGACCTCCAAAAAATGAAGGAGTCATTATACCCCACCGCATTTTAAGCTGTAGGCATGATAAGCATTTGTACAGCTAAAAGCAATAAATAAAAACCCTAAAGATGGGCACCTTCTCCATTTATCTGTCATATGGGGACAGTACAGACATGGATCAAAATAAAAATAAGTTGGATACATCCTATTGCCAGAAGTATATTCTCATTTACTAAAATTGAATAAAGTGAAAAATGTTTTCATTAATAATATTGAACTATACTTTTATTTGGAAAAATGGCATCATTTAAAAAAGAGTTAGGCAATCCATTTCATTCTTTTATACTTTTATACTTCCTTACTTTTTGAAAGAATATATGCCCAGTATCTAATAGTGTTTGTTATAAATCAAGGTAACAAGTATTTTTTGAGTGCCTATTGTGTTCAAATTGATGTCTTGGCTCTGGAAAACCAAAACTGAAAGGTCTGGGCTTGACATTGTCTTCTATAATGTTTTACCTTTTATGTACTTTGTAATGCCAATGTTAAGTAGTCCATTAGAACTAACACAGAGAACTGCTCTAAAGTCAAGAAGAAATAACTTTTGCCAAATGCTACATTTATTAAATTAAGGAAAGATCATGTGCATGGATAATTTCTGCTGTTAAGTGGACCTCTTGAAATAAAATTTAACCACTTTACAGAAATTTTTAGATATTGCAAGTAAAGCAACATTTTTTTCTTTAGATGCCATTCTTCCTCTTGAGATTTCCTATCAGGTTCCAAGCATTTTCAAATTCTAACAGGTATTTTAAATGATTTTTAAAAAATGTTTTCTACTTTACAGAATAGGAAAAAATCCTAAAATTTGCATGGACGTACAGAAGACTGCCTATAGCTTAAACAGTACTAAGCAGCAAAAACAGTGCAGGAGGTATCACAATACCTGATTTCAAACTATATTACAGGGCCATAGTGGCAAAAACATCGTGGTACTGCAACAAAAATAGGCATGAAAATTAACACATTAGAATTGAAGACCTAGAGATACATCCATGCAACTACAGCCACCTGATCTTTGACAAAGGGACTGAAGAAGTACATTGGAGAAAAGATGGCCTCTTTAACAAATTGTTGTTGGTAGGTGCCATCGAATGATATCTGGCTCATAGCAACCCTCATAGGGTTTTCAATGGCTGATTGTTTGGGGCTGGTCTCAGGAATAGAGGGCTACATCCTTCTCAAATTTTTGTGGTGCTGGGAATTGAAACCAGGACCTCAGAGAATGCTGAGCGGTGCTCTACCAACTGAGCTAAATCCCAGTCCCTTAAACAAATAGTGCTGGAAAAACTGGATTTCCACATGCAGAAGAATAAAAATAGAGCCATATCTTTCAATCTGTATGACAGTCGATTTGAAATGAACCAGAAACGTCAATATCAAACCAGAAACCTTAAAACTACTGGAACAAAAGGTAGGGAACATTCTCCAATACATAGGCATATGCAAGTACTTCCTTAACAAGACTTGAATTGGCCAGGAAACTATACCAACAATTAACCAGTGGGATTATATAAAACTAAAAACACTTCTGTACAGCAAAGGAAATAATAAACAGAGTAAAGGGAGACCCACAGAATGGGAGAAAATCTTTGCATCCTACATATCTAACAGAGGTCTAATTTCTAGAATATATAAAGAACTTAAGAAATTAAATGCCAAAATAATAAATAACTCAATAAATAAGTGGGTAATGGAACTGAACAGATAGTACTCCAAAGAAGAAATATGAATTACCAATAAACCTATGACAAAATGCTCAATATCCCTAGCCATTAGAGAAATGCAAATCAACACAGCACTGAGATTCCATCTCATTTCAGTAAGAATGGCCAAAATTAACAGAACAAATAATAACAAATTTTGGTGAGAATGTGGAGAAAGAGGAACACTCTTTCACTGCTGTTGAAACTGTAAACTAGATCAGCCACTTTGAAAATCAATATGAAGTTACCTTAGAATAGTAAGAATAGAACTACTCTATATTATTCGTGCAAATATACTCAAAGGAAGACATCATCGTACCACAGGGACATTTACACTTCCATACTTAATGAAGCACTCTTCACAATTGCCAGGATATGGAATCAACCAAAATGACCACCAACAGAAGAGTGTATTGAAAAACTGTGGTAAGTATACTTAATGGAATATTGCTCAGTGTTAAAGACTAATGAAA